>CM060674.1:23313670-23473670 GCA_030686955.1 Odontamblyopus rebecca | reverse complement strand
GAAAAGTACACAATGCACCTTTAAATAAGTGTCACACACATAAAATTACAGTAACAAGCATTAGCCAGCGTGTTTTTCTTAGTCACTCTCACCTTTTGTGTTGAAAATCTATCACCTAAACAGGATAATCTCGTACTGATCTTAAATCAAGTGCATTTTGTTTCCATAAGTGGTGAACATTCCTCCTAGACATACATGTAGAACACCCCCAGCATGAGATCATATCATACTTAATATAATTTGCGACTCATTTTGTTGCTTTTCTCAACCTTAACATCATCTGATGTCTGAGTGATACGAAATGTGTCGACAAATGAAAAGTGTCCATCAGGTCAGCGCCAGATCCGCACAATACAAAGAATGGAAGAGGTTTCATGTAAATGTTTGCGTTATGTAAAGTAAACATATGGAAATATTCTTTATGCAACATGGAAATAGACTTTCCTCTTTGCATTTCTCTTCAGGGGTTATGACAGCAACAATGTTTTCCTCAAAAGCATGGAGAGGTCTGGCATAGGTACAATGTATGTTTGTATTTATATGTGTCTGATCCATTTATCCATCCTGGACATCTAACAAAGTGCCAGAAACGATCATCTTAGAACGTTCACCATCAATGCACAACATGCGAAAAAATAAAATAAAACTGGGACCGCTGATTTTTAAGTATTGCAACAGCATGACAATAGTTGATGTTTTTTGACACTGTAAATGTATTCTTTTATTGACTAGTCTGAAGTGTCACAATATAAACTGAACAGAGACTGAACCAAGGCCAAACAGAGACAGGACTACATGAAGTAAAAGACAAAATCTTTTACTGACACTTTCACTTTTCCATTTTCAGATCTGTACATTGCTGTCAGATGCAGAACCTTAGCACAAATAGTTATAATTTTGTGATATATTGTGTGTACCTATATTTTCATTTAGGCTTTTCATATTGTAGACTGTAATTATATCATATCAATAATTTGAGCCATTCTTTTTCTATCCATAACATGGTATTCTCATAAAAAAAATCTAAAAAGTGAATTCACAAATGTTGCCTGAGCTTTTCCATTAGAGCCTGGACTCCATCTTGCTACGTTACAAGAAAAATCTGCATTATCTGCATCTGTATTAAAAGGTACACTATGGAACTTTTAGCTTGGGGGTCCGTCACCTGCTTGTTTACATTACACTTTAAATTTATTCAATTACAGGTTTATAGCTCAAACACACCTAGAAAAACAGTCTGATGAGGGGCAGTGTCGCCTCTCCAGTTCTGACCTTTAACTTTGTCTGCTTTGGTTCCCATAAACATAGAACGGTTTAATGCCATATTGTGAAACATCTCAGATAAAACAGTAACATCTCAATGGAGAAAAGCATTTGATGGTCCCTTTACCAGAAAAATTACATAATGCACCTTTAAATACCATGGACCAATAGGGCGTTTTGACCTGAAAACCAGCTACACACCTAAACTAGGGACCGACCACCCAGCCTCTTTAAACGGTTAAAATCGGTGAACCGTTCAGTTCAAAATCTATTCTAAATCTAATCGCTATTTGACATAACGGCCATTTGGACTGAAGCCGCTCCTGCCACCGGCTCTCACACGTGACAGCGCTGAAGATAAAGGTGTTAGTCAAGGTTCATGGTTCATGGTTCATTTCAGAAAATGACCGCTCCAAAGAGACACCGTTTATAGACTGTGAATGCCGCACATGAAGCATTTATACACGGACATGCACGTAAGGCTCAGTTTAACCCAGCAGTCATGACTTTAGTCCACAATATGCACAAAACCGTGCAGGATAAAATGCCAAAACATCCAACAGTCGCCAACACAACAAAAGCACTTCTGTGGCACCTCAGACAACTTGCTTGTAGCAGCACTAAAGCTGCAGAGATAAACATAAACACAGAGAAGCACTCGGCGGTGCAGAGTTAGCATGGTTAGCATAGTTAGCACGGTAGGTTGGCTTTTTTCACCTGTATAAGAGGCTTGAGGGTGTCACATTTTGAGGTGATACATCATCGATGATGTGCTACTATTGTATTTTAACACTGTATCACACAAGGTACATTTGACATTTGATACAAACAGCAGCGAGACTTTGTGCCACCTAAAATGCACGTTTAGGCTCCTGTCTATGATAATTTAGGGTGCACTCACACTTGGACTGTAGAACTGCTCTCAAGCACGATTACGTAGAGTTCCATTTAACTGACAGTAAAAAAAATTTCACCGGTTGACGCTGATTCAGTCAAACGGGTACCGGTTAACATCCCTGGTCTAAACTCACTATAACATACAGAGATTCACCATATGTACCACTTCTCAATACAGCAGAGAAGATATACTACCATAAAGAACCATAGAAAACCCCCACCTCTCCTCTTCCTCCCATTATCCCAGCAGCCCTATGAGATAAGATTTTCTGTGTATGTCCCTGGCTTAAATACTAGACCACAGATTACACAGACCCCCCATGTCCCCCTATCCCTTCACCCAGTACCATAAACAGCCGGCTTATAGTGTAATCTTGAAATGGGGCGACGTAATGTTATCCTATAGCAGCCGTGGTACAGTGTAATCGGAATAGCCTTACTCGCAATGATCCTTGAATACAAAATCGGTCTCCATCTAATCACCCAGACTCTTCATGACGAGCTATATCTTACACTCCGAGAACTGGAGACATTTTTTTTCTAGTGCAAAAACTGCAGCCGAAGCAAAATCTAGCGCCATTATTTTCAGTGAATGAGATAGGATAGAGAAGAAGACACTGCGTTGTCATTTTTCATGCTGTTAAAATGGCTGCACCTGATTTTTTTCTGTGTAGTTGAGCAAAATTTGTCTCACTCCAGTACAGATATATTGTATAAGCTTGCCTGGGATTCAGAATACACACTTTCTTGAGTACTTTATGAAGATGGGAGGCTTCCAGTCTGGGATACGCATGGTTCATCTGTATCAAAACAAATATGGCTGTTTATGAGGGGAAAAAAGAAAGAAGTATCACAGGGGGACTGAAAATCCTGCCAGATTTCTGCTGAACCCATGAGCGAAGGAATAAACTCTGTTGATCTGAGGTGAGGTGAGGATTGTTTACAAAATTATAGATGACCAATGAGCTCCTTTGTTCGTCATGTCATTAAAAAGAAACAAATCTGATTGGACGAACATGTTTGGTTCTGGCTTGAGATGCAACGAAGGACGTGTAAAAAAAAAAAGAAAAAAGATTTTGAAGAATTTGCCAGGCAACGTATAGGCAGTTATTAAAAAGGTAACCGTGTAACTTTTTTCACCTGCTTGTCATTCCTCTGCCTGGAATGTTCCACAGTATGACATTAAACAGCTCTACCCTTACATTTATTCAAGTACATCTGGTTTTATAGCTCAAAAAATGGGCATTTTCACTGTGAGCGGGGTCGCCTCTCCACAGATCTGACCTGTAACGTGGTCTGCTTTGGTCTCCATGAAGATAGAAAGGTTTAAGGCAGTAACATCTCCATGGAGAAAAGCATTTGACAGACTCTCCACCAGAAAAGTTACACAATGCACTTTTGAGGCAGAAATTAGACACCGTTTTGTCCTTCAAGAATCAGGAAGTACGCTGGTAGCATGCTTGTTGTTGTTAGCATTACACACTTATGACCATGAAACTCCAACTTTTAAGAAAATACTTTGTCTGGTAAATGTAATCCGTTCAAATACTTTGTCAGATAAATATAATCCATTAAAATACTTTGTCTGGTAAATATAATCTGTTTTCTAAAGCAGGCCTTATTTTCTTCCTTTCTTTTTTAGGAAAACTTTAATCATTCCAGAATCCGAAAGTGTGCAGGTGGCATGCTGCTTTCCATGTAAAACTTCGATATGGCCTCTAAAAGTTTGTTAAAAGCACTTATAAACTCATTGGCGAGAACACTATGCACTGAATGCATTAGGTAAGTGAAGAATAACTTTGGACGTCTGCAAACAGTTTTTCACATTTTGAACACCAAACAAATTAGGTGCCACGCCTTTAAGAAAATATTTAGCATGAAAAATGTAAGACAATTTAATGCAGGTATCAAAGTTTGAGCGGCAGTGTTTATTTTTGAACATGGGCTGTAAAAGGAGGAGCAGCGGAGGTGGAGAGGAGAAGCCAGACGGTTGTAACAGGGATGGGTCTCTTTAGGACATCACTCACATGGCCCACGGTACAAAAGTTCACTCATTTATTTGTTATGAGTTATCCTTACACAGGGTCAGACACAGCACAGGACTGAAGCGCTGTGTGGTTTTTATTGTACAGCCCGGGCTAATATATTTCTCATATAAAAAGCGAGATGGTTATTTTAGGAGCGGTTGTAAATGAAAGAATAGATTTTTCAATATTTAGAGATAATTGCCTTGCAGATTAGGCCATATAAACACACACAAATCTTATACCATTGAGATAGGGGGCCAGGTTTGGAAGAATTACTGTAAATGAAAGTCAGTTTTGAGCATTGCAAAAGTAACTTGGTTCAGTTTACATAGAAAATCGACTTCTCTTGTCTTGGAATAGACTGAAGACTGTATAAAGAAGTGCACTATAGCCGGGTGTATATTGTGCGATATTTTCGAGTGTTTCACTCAGCTCCAGCTCAAACTGTACGACCGAATCGCAGGGTTTAAAAATTCAGAGCTCACAATTCATGTTCTCACACTATACGAACTACTTCAACAGGGCGAAACCCTCACGAGAGGCGACTGGATTTCAAACAGGTACAGATATTCTTGTGACCTACGATTGCCGATCGGGAGCTGGTCGTGAGGTTTTAATTGCTTCTCGTTTACTACACGAAGCATGACAATTAAGCCAAAACTAGTCCCGATCCCAAAAACAGTTGCACAAGTGAAAAATCGTTTCAAAAAGGGTCAAAAACCTGGCTTAAGGGAGTGTGACATCACCCATAGCGCTCGGCTCCAGTCAAATGAAGCTCATGGAGGCTTCAGTTATGGGGCAAATTTGGGGCTGAGTTTCATATTTGAAATGGGAACCGATTTACAGGGGGGAAAAAAAGGGAAATAAAAACACCAGGATCATGTAGAGCAGGTTATTACAACTATTTTAAGACCAAATGAGCAGCCTGACATCAGCGGTTACGGAGAGAAGAAATATTTTTCAATACAAAATGAATTGGAGCCAGAATCGATTGAGCCAGAAGCACCCCCATGCTCATTTCCCATTTGGCAGGTTAGCTATGTCTATTTATGCATACACCAAATGGGACAGACAAACTCTAATAATTGAAAACTCTAATAATTCAATGTATTATGTGATCAGAGTTTTTATTGGTACTATATTTCGGTGGCCACAATTGCATTTAAAATAATATTAAATTAACTGTACCACCTATATTTATCAATCATTTTATTTTATTCAAAGTAGTTATTAAATCTAATAGATAAAATTATACTTTGTGTCACATGCAACATTTTGAGCACTTTTTTCCCCATTCAAAAGATAGGCTATTGGTTTTAAATTGTTAACCACTGAAACCTATTACAAGGCCAAAACCACTAACGTTTTTAGCCCCAATATAGATTTCATTTGCTTTTCTTTGGCTTACTATAAATGACCACAAACTAAACCATTTCAAAACCACATACAGATGGAGTTTCTAATTCAATGGATCAAACATTTAATGAAAGATGTAATGTTTTCACTCTGTACACTCTTATTTTTGAGAAATCTTCAATTACTCCCACACTTAAAGATATTTGAGGTCACTTATGTGTTAAATTGCTAACACATCCTCGGCTTCCCTGAATACCAGTTTGTTGAGGTAATGGTAATGGGCCTTAAATGACCCTAATTCTCCTATAACCTCCTGTTCAGAGAGATTAGCCCGGAGCACCTTTAAATTATCCGTCTCTCCTTCAACATCGTCATAAGGAACAGCCAATGAACTTGTCCTCGGTTACACTTTCTTGAGCTGTGTTTTGAAACATGCAGTACTTTGTCGTAAGCGTGTAGTAGCAGTACTTTTCGTGGTATCCCTCGCCTCCCTCCCTCCATTCCTGCCCCTATCCCACCCCCAGCCCGCTCGTCCTCAGATAACTGCCGTGAGCCCAAGAAGTCCTGTCTGCACCTGGTACTCAGGGGAAGCAAGACTGCATAGCGCACACACACACACATACATAAACACACACACGCTAAAGCAGAGAAGCAGGCTGCACGTGTGGGCGGCATGCAATCACCACCGTAACACACAAGGAGAGAAATTCAAATGATTCCTTAGTCCAGTTAAAACTAGATCTGCATATACCAAATACAATGTACAAATAAATACAGCTTTATGTTATAAGGAAAGCAGGAATTCAGTTGTTAAGGCCACCAAATCCACCGGTTAAAGGTTAAAAGGTGTATATATGTAACTTTTCAGGCATCTTCTACCTGCTTGTCTCCATAATGATTGACATGACATCGCTTTGCCTGGAATGTTCCCCAGTACGGCATTAAACCTATCCATACAGCATTGGTTCAACGACAAGTATTTTTACTGCTGAAAACAAATCATGCATTCTTGCCGCAAACGGGGTCACCTCTCCTCGTATCTGAACTGTAATGGTTTGGTGGAGTCACCTTGTTGTCTCCGAGGAGATAGACAAGTTTAATGCCATACTGTGGAATATCCAAGTAAAGCAGTAAATTCTCCATGGATACAAGCAGGCGATGGACCTATGGGAAGTTCCAGTGTTGTTCATTTGAGAGCCGTGTTATGGATTGTTAAAGAACATATTGTGCTTGTGTCTGCTGTATAGTTATAATATATTACACCAGCGGATGATTATTTTTGTAATCCGCAAATTTTAAAATCACAATATTGATCTAAAATCACTTTATATAAATATAAATAATAATAATACATGATATTATAAACAAGTCCACCGCCTTTTGTGTTAGAAAACAGAGCTGAGGTCTCCATAAATGTCATGACAACAAAGAGCTGTGAAGTTGTCAGCGTGTACGATGGCTGCAGTAAAAAAGTAAAGCAAAGTAAAATTAAGAGTAAGTAGAGAGCAGTGGGTGTATGGAGATGGCAGTGAAAATGGTGGTTGATTGGCGATAGGAAATCTTGAAAATGAGAGATTAAAAATTTCTCAAACATGCAGGAATCAAACAAAATACAACCAGCCTTCCATCCATCTTCTGCTGCTTTATCCGGATGGGTGGCGGGGGCAGCTTTTCACCATCCAGTGCGCACCTGACCCCCCCATGAACCCCTCTGTGAGTGGTGAGCCCAGAGGAGGGTGGACGTCATGGTCCTTGATGTTAGTTCAAGCTAAGTAAATGGTGAGGGGAAAAAACGACAACATGGTTAAACGCTCTGAGAAGTCGATTTCGCATAATAGGTCTGCTTTAGATAATACTACAGTTACAAGTAAATAGTATATGGCAGGGAATCTGGTTTATATAATAATAAATAATGTAAAGAGTGGAAAGTTACAGCGCTGAATTATTGATTTCTTTAAAAAAAAAAAATCTTTAAAACAGCCTTAATGCATCCGTACACAGTCATACAGAGGTGAACACAGAGTTGCAGAGTTCGTGGTCCCTGTGCGAACACTGGCTGCACATGTCGACCTGCACATTATTGTGTCTATGTGGCGTTCTCATTGTGATGTGAGCTGCTGCTGTGTGTCACTCTGCTCACAGTCCACCGAGGTGTGAGTCTGAGCGCGCACACACACACACACACTCACACACGCACACACACACACGCACATACATATACAAGTACAGACAAACAAATACAAGTACGCACAGACAAGCAGATTTACAGGGCTACATTCACTTCTGCTGAATCTTACTCCGAGCACACACACACACGCATATACAAGCACAAACACACACATAAGTTCGCAGGGCAACTGAGGACATTACACAGAGCTACATTCACGTTTGCTGCTGTTAACCTTCAGCTAAAGTGAAGTAAACCACAATCTGAAACGTAATATTGTTAGCATCTTGCCCAAGTCATTTTTCACGCTTCTCGGTAGTGACGTCTTTTGTAGATTGCTCTCCAGGACCGCATCCTGAGTGTGTGATAAAGTGTACGCTCCTTCGTCACGATTTATGCTCCTTGGACCTCGTTTTCAGAGCTCGATGACCTTTCTGATTCAGCGCTGGTATTTGCTGCTTTTGAAACATGTAAAGCAAACTCAAAAGAATAAGCAAAAAGTTTAAAACTGAAGACAGAATTTAACCTTTACCAAACAGCAACAAATTTTGTTGATTTACAATTTACAAATAGGCTGTCACCATGATAAATAGCTCCCTCTTAGAGGTTGGATTTATGTGGTTTGTATCAAATGTTACAGGACTGAAATACTTGTTTAGAATACATTTAGAATACCGAGTGCGTCGCTTAATTTAAGAATAAATAAAAAGATGGAAAGAATCACAGAATGAGTCTCATTTGTTTTGCCAGTTTCAGTGCTGAAATCCAGTTGTTTAAACCTAAAAAAGGACTCTCTGTAATCCGAACCTAAACCCCAGCTCCTGCATCCAAATCATTAACCAGAGCAAAGTGAGAATGAGAAAAACTTGTACGAGTCCAAACGAGTCCAAACAAAGAGTGCAGGATACATACAGTTCCTTTAAAATTAGGGATAGACTGATATCGGTATCGGGTATCAGTCCGATACTTCCTTAATATACTCATACTCGTACTTGTTAAACATTTGCTGATACCACACACCGATACCACTATTACATGACACATTCCGCAGTATCTCGGTTTCAGTGTCCCGAATAAGCCAGTATCCTGGTTATGAGAAACCAGAGCAACATAAATAAAACGAGTGAAGCCGAAAGAGCTGCTGCACTCGTACGATCTCTGAAAAGTGTAACACGAACAGCTCTAATGCAACATACACACAGAACAGACTCACCATCAGCTGCACATCCCTCTGTCACAGAAAGAACACTCATATTCCACTGAGTCGTGTCCTTTAGTCCAACAGAAGCTGACCACATCAGGGCACAACCTGTTTTTATTCAGCGCTTATACTGTATGCAAATGAGCCATGCGGTTTTAAGTTTCGTTTCTGTAAAATGTCACCAAATGTGCCCAAAGCTGCATTAAACACATTATAATCAAGATTCAAAAAGTTTATTGTCAAATTTTCATATTCACATAAGAAAAAATGAAATTACGTTTCTCACTCTCAATCAAAGCTAAATTAAATCAGAATAAAATGAAAAAAATGTCCAGAGTTCTTCTTAGGTAGACGGCCTGGTGTGTAGAGAGGGAATATCAGGGTTTGTATTTTTTTCGGGGGGTTTTGCGCATTTGTAAGATTGGTAAAATATCGGTATCAGTACTCGGTATCGGCAAGTACAGAAATGATTGTACTTGAACTCGAATCGGTTTGTGGTATCAGTCCATCCCTATTTAAAATACATAATTTATAACATGGCCTTTTCTCAAACATACTGAAATTTAGTGCAGTTTTGTCAACAGTTCTCATTTTGAGCCGAACGAGAAGCCAATCAATGAAAATGACATAGACCAACCCATTTTATTGTTAAAGGAAAGATATTGGCCGACTGTTGTTGCTGACTGTCTGTAATGGTCCCCACATTACTTGCTAAACACGATCGCACACGCTCGGATATGAGCTTTCGGCAGAACGGTCCCAGGCTGAAAGACGGAGAGATGGAGGGAAACGGTGAGATGGAGGAAAGATGGAGAAGTTGAGAGAAGAGCCTGAGGTTGTGAGTGAGGACCACAGGGAATACGCCTCCAAGTCACAAAACTCTGCCTCTGCACACGGCACTGAAACGCTGCCATCAACACGCTCGAATCTATCGCTCATTCTCATTCACGAGTCTGAGAAAATGTGCAGAAAAATGCCCCGGCTCTAACATTTTGGATAGAGGAGGATTGTATAGGAAATAGACGCACTTTTGGTTCTAAAAGGCCTATGGCAATCTTTAGCAATCGAGAGTATGTGTGATACATTTTGGCATCATTACCGCTGACGCTCTTGTACTTTGCTGTTGCAACGCTGTGGTTTCTCCATTGTGGTAAAAAAATAAAGCTTATCTTATCTTACTTTATCTTATCTTACTTTATCTTCAAAGGCAAGACAGACGGGTTAATGTACAACTGAGATTTTAATACCTATTTGGAAAACGTACTAAACCTTATAACGATGTGTAAAAATAAAAGAAATAAAATCAACTGTAAAGATTTCAATATTACAAGTAAATATGAAGGCTGTATAGGTTTCCATGGAGACAAGCAGGTGAACCCTTCAGGCCAAGTTACAGGTCGTATCTGCGGAGAGTCAACCCCATTCACGGTAACGATGCATGTTTTTCAAGGTATTTGTGAGCAGTAATACCAAATTAAATACTGATGAACATTCCAGGCCATGCAAGGACATCTCCATGGAGACAAGCAGGTAGCACACCCTAAACTAGAAGAGTTACCTAGTGCACCTTTAACAGTTGGTGGGAATTACAGAAAGTAGACTTGGGTTTCCGCTTCCTGTTATACAACATTTTGAGGATTTTTTTCCCCCCATCTCAAATTTAATTGCTGCGGTAATGGTCTTAATTTCTCATCATTCAGATACCGATGGATAGTCATAGTTAAGGCTCTAGTAGTAGTAGTAGCAGCAGTATAAGTCACATTAGTAGGGCAAATTGACACTTTAATATTTTTGTTTCACTGCTTTGAGACTGCACTTTTAATTTTTAGTTTCCAATCTAACCCACAACCTCATCACTAGACTGCTATAAGTTTTTATATTCAAACAAACAAAGGCTACGTTCAGACTGCAGCCTGAAGTGGCCCAAATCTGATTTTTTTCACCCCTATGCGACCTGTATCTGATCTATATATCAGATCTTTTTCCATGCGACTTCAGTCTGAACAGCTGGGTCACATTCATCCGACCTACACGTCATCAACAAGCGAGAGTTTGGCTATTGTGCTGTAACAAGCACCTGTCGCAAACAAATAGAGCGCAACGCCGACGCGTTTGCTCACTGAAATAGGCTCAAGATGCGTTTCCTCCCGCAAGAGTGGTACGACAGCAACATTAAAATCGCCTCGTGCTTAATGCGTCCATGTTTAGGCGACTTCTGTAAACACTGAGCACATTTGCTACATGCGACGTCGTCGTGTCCTCCAATGCACATGCAGGATACTTTTAGGGCGTTTAAAGTTCACACTGGAGATCACAAGTCGCAATTAATTGGAAATGTGAACAACCTTGCAAAACAAATCTGATTTAAAAAAAAAAATCCCAATTGAGAATTAAGCCCTGCAGTCTGAACATAGTCAAACTTCCACCTCCCCTTTCCTCTCTCTGTGTTTCTGTCAGTCACTCCATCATGTCCACCCGATCATTGGATTTGAGCACATTTACATCTATTACACCCTCATCTGTACAGCCGTGTCTACTGTCCGCAGCAGTAGTAGCAGTAGCAGTAGTCAGAGTAGTATAAGGGCAAATTGATACTTTATCATTTTTATTTCCATGATTACTTCAAGACTGCCCTTTTAGTTTTATTTTGAAAGAATCTAACCCTCACACCCCCCACGACCTCATCCCTAGACCACTAACAATCCAAGTTTTTATATTTCAAACAAACAAACTTATGCCCCCCCTCCTCCTCTCGCTGTGTCTCTGTCAGTCACTCCATCACGGCCGCCCGATCATTGGCTTTGAGCACATTTACATCTATTACACCCACGTCTGTACGGCCGCTCTACTGTCCGCGCGCCGCTACGTGCGAGCTCCCTTTTGTTCATCAGCGCCATCAATCTTGTATGGAGAAAACCAATGCATCAGCAGCGTAATTTTGTAATCACCACAGCGACGAATACAAATCAGATCGACACAAGCCCGTAATGCGTGTAATCCATCAGTGAGAAAGTGTAACAGACAACTGATAAACCGACATTTTTGAGGTGATTAATAGACTGAATAATGCATAGATTTCTCTGTATGCAGCTCTCATTTGGACTTTTGTTTGGTGCTATTGAGCGGGTGCATAAAGGCAAAGCAAAGCATATATTTATTCACTTGTTTAGAGTCCGTTTTTCATTAGACTGCTCTTTTACTTTTGTGCTCACGACAGAAATTGCCGGATAAAGAAATTTGCTTAAAATATATATTGTTTGCTGGCTGGATCGCCACTAAGTAAAAAGTAAGAAACAAAGACCCAGAGTGGGCAGATAAAGTTACTATAGGTGAAAGAAGAGATCCGAGGCACTCCAATTAATACTTTGCAGCTAGGGGATTTTAAAATGGTGACACTATGCACACGTTAGCAAAAAAAGCTAAAAATGTTTTAAAAGAGTCTGAAAACTCAAGAAAAAAATGGAAAATGGATTTAAACAACACATGTTCAGGAGCCTGTGATCAATACGACTGTGATCCAGTTTAGGAGTTTGATTTTCAATAAAATGTGAGCGTGACTCACTGAACTCACTGAAAAACTAGCTCGCTTGGGACACTAATTTTATGCATGAGAGACTTGTTTAAAAGCACAGCTCATCTCACCTTCTGTAATTCCAGCTAAGTCTGCTCTTTCTGGTCAGATTGTGGTAAAATGGTGATACAGTCGTCCCTCACTATGACGCAGTTCACCCATTGCGGCCTCGCTGTTACGCAGATTTTTTTGGTGCAATTTTGCTTCTTTTTTTTTAACAGCATATGAACATGCATTGTAATCTTCACCCTCATTGTTCTGCGTAATCAAAGGTGGCCTGTCTGTTTATAAGAATCTTCTCACCCAGAAGAAAAAAAACAGAGCCAATAACTACCCATAACTATGTTCTTCCCTCAGAAAAAGACACCTGCACCAAAAAGATGCAGTGTTTCCCACACACAGACCATTATGTCCCCCAATCTGCAGTTTTAAAACATATATAATAATTGTAAAAAAAATAAAAAATAAAGCTCACTACTTCGCTTTCACCTACCATTTCACCTATTGCGGGTTATTTTTAGAACGTACACCCCGCGAGGGACCACTGCAAACTACTACTATAGCAACCGTTGTTCTGGGGTAGACTGATGGATCTGAGGCTGCAAATCTGCGCCACCAGCTCCTCCAACTACAACTAACTCACACACTGCACTTTCGTACTACAGGCATGTGGATGAATCGCCTTGCCCAAGGACACAGTGTTCTTGCCACTGGCTTCCCGTTCTGGCACCAGATTTTCCCAGTGGTCTACTCTCCAAGTACTAACCAGGCCCGGCCTTGCTTTTCTTCTGAGGTCTAATGAGATCAGGCTTTGACAAGAAGTCTGACCGCACCAGATTTCTGCAATATACACATGCTCTGAAATGTCACAGCTAAAAATGTCAAGATATTGTGGTCAAAGTAAGAACTGAATTGCTAATTTTAGGGTCGATGGGCAAATAATCTAACCTCTAAGCCGCAGCCAACCTAAACTTGGCCAGCGAGTGTGGTGGTTAGCATTCACAGCTCACAACCAGAATGTCAAGGTCAAATAAACATTCAATACAATTTAAAAAGGTCCTCAAAACATACCTGGAGTTTGCTTCAATCACACGTTTGTGTAATGAGTAATCCTGGTTTATTAGCCTGGCTACATCTCCAAACCTCAAAATGCTCTCTTCCACCTTGTGATGTCATTGTAGTTTTCATATTAACAGTTATCCTTTACCTTTAATTCAGCAGAAATGGGCAATTCTAGGGCTGAACTCGTCCAAATGATACTAGTGAAGATGTACAGATCTTAAAAATACACTGGAAGGTGGAACAGAGTGTTTTCCTAGAGAATAACTCCGCCTAAACAGAGCCTAAATATGCAAAGTTTGTGTTAAACATGTGTGAATGCAACAAAAAACAACTTTAGGTATGTTTTTGATGAGGAAACGATCAGCAAACAGCGGCACGTGGGCTCTTAAAACTTGGCCGGCATTAGAGTGGCGGTGGTGGTTAACATTCATAGCTCACAACGAGAAGGTCAAGGTCAAATACATAAACAAATTCAATACAATTTAAAAAATGACGAGTAATTTCCACGCTGACAATGTAATTCTACCTCACATTGATTTAATAAGACCATTTAGAGCCCCCTGAGTCACCCATATACACGCATACATGTCTGTGGACAGTTGGAGGGCGAATGAGAGAATGGTGGTCGTAAAAATATACTCCCCATAAACAAAATCATCCGACACAGTAAAGCTAAATGTTTTGTTGTTTTTACCATAAAACTGCAGGCGCTAATATGTTTGCAATTGGACCGTTTCATTTTGTTTACGCTCTTTGCTAGTTTTATCGCTCTCCGTTGGTGGCTATTACAGATTTGAACATCACAGAACGGCGTCAGTGTTTCTCTTTGCATTTGAAGATATAGGATTTTTACACTTCGCATAAAGAATAAAGCACTTTGCCGGCTTCGGAAATGTGTAGACTAATTAGAAAAACATCCAGTGCACAGGCAATCTATCACAACAGTTAAAGAGTGCAATAATAATAAGTTTGGCATTTCCTTTTATTTGCTTCTGTTTGCGTCTGAATCGTGTTTATTAGTCTGTATTGTTGAAACGGTAAGAGCTACGGCGTTTCGGAGAATTTAAAATGCCACTGGGTTTTAGTGGTTAGAGAGGAGGTGAGGGTTCCAGGACCGAACCAGGACCGAACCAGGACTGAAACAGAACTAAACATAAATTAAACACGAACTAAACACAAACTAAACCAGGACTAAAACAGGACGAAACCAAAACTAAACTGAGATTAAACCAGGACTAAACCCGGATTAAACTAGGGCTAATCCAGGACTAATTCAGGACTAGACCAGGGCTAAACCAAGACCAAACCAGAACCGAACCAGAACTAAACACAAACTAAACACAAACTAAACCAGGACTAAAACAGGACTAAAACAAGACTAAAACAGGACTAAGATTGGACTAAAACAGGACTAAACTAAAATGGGATTAAACCAGTACTAAATGTGGACTAAAACAGGACTAAAGCAGGATCAAACTAAACTGGGATTAACCCAGGCCTAACCCAGGATTAATCCAGGGCCAAACCAGGACTAGACCTGAACTAAACCAGAACTAAACCAGGAGTACCACTAAAACAAGGCTAAACCAGGACTAAACCAAGGACTAAGCCATGACTTAACTAGGGCTAAACCAGGACCAAACCAAGACCAAACCAGAACTAAACCCGAACTAATCCCAGAATAAAACAGGACTAAAACCAAAATTAAACCGGGATAAAACCAAAACTAAACCAGGATTAATCCAATGCTAATCCAGGACTAAACGAACTGAACGAAACCAGGAGTATGACTAAAACAAAACTAAACCGTGACTAAACCAAGGAATAAACCATGACTTAACCAATGCTAAACCAGGACTATATCAGGTGGGACCATACCAGGAGTATGACAAAACTAAACCAGTATGTAATCTTAACTAAACCAGGACTAAACCATGACTAAACAGGGACAAAACCAGGACTAAACCAGGGAAACTATCACAATAATAATAAGTTTGGCATTTGGTTTTGTTTGCTCCCGTTTGCCTCTGAATCGTGCTAATAGCTGGAGCACTTTTGAGCACTTTAATGCCAGTGGGTGCGTTAGCGGTTAGCGAGGAGAGGAGGGTTCGAGGTTGCGCCGGGTTTTTGAAAAGCAAATGGTGAAATAATAATCGATTTCACTGCTATTGATCAGTAAATCCATCGACGACGCAAGATTTATGATGGTCATTTAGAGCAGCCGTGCGGAAAGGAATATCTTACCTACTGCGCTGTCAAACGGAAAGGCCCGATGAATTATACAAAGAGCGTAGTTTGAATAAATATGTGATTTAGGTACGTGCTGCTTACGAGGTAGATCTTTATTAGGTTTTGAATGTGTATTGATTACTCTAAGTCCATGCTGGATTCATAGCTTTTTAATACAGAGGTTTATAGGCTACAGACTGTAATATATGGAAATAAACTCAACACTTTATACCTTATATTTACCCATGTGGCATAGGTGAGTGGGCTCGCCTCACAGCAGGAAGGTCCTGAGTCTGATTTCCATGCAGAATAGACTTGCTTTGTCTACAGTACTGCAATTAACCCTGTCATAATCAGTATATTGTGTGAGTGAGCTGAAGATTTAGGATTGAATTATGAGTTTTTACATGATTACAGTTGTTTTGCTTGAACTCCTGTGCAGTTAGGCTGATGGTCAAATATATAGAGAAACTTTAAAAGGTCTTGTATCACACCAAAGTGACTCTTTTGAGCTCTGAGCCAAGTTAGAATGTTGTTAAATCCCCAAAAACATACCTGGAGTTGTGTTTTTTTCCATTTACACATACTTGAGGGTTTTATTATTAGTCTGTATTAGTCGACATCTCCAAAGTTCAGTAGAGACTGGCAATTACAGGGATGATTTTTTAAGAAGACACTGTTAATGATGAAATGTTCTTATTATTGGTCCAATGGAAATATTGATACTGATACTGATATTATCGTCCGATATCAGCACATGGAAACACATTGGCTATCGGCCTAAATCTTGCCGATATGGGCCGATATTCCACATGGGCGTGTTTTACCTTGTTATAAAGTTTAGACTCCCTATATTATGTCCATTTAATCCAATTTACAGACAGATAAATGTCCTAATATGTGGCGCCGCATCAGGATTTATCTGCAGAGTCATTTGTCTGTGTTTGTGATGACTTACTGTCCCTGAAAGTACCACCACGAGCGCTTGTTAACAGCCGCAGCCATAGATCCATGTGCACAACACTGAGATGATATCCTTCTTAAAATCCGTTTGAGTCTGGATTAAAAGGACAGTTCTTAGTGCAGACTTGTGATCTGAGAGGAGCCTGTGTGAGGCTGAGTGTTGGAAATGTGTCGTTTTGAAGCTCGTTTTGGCTCTTTCTAATTGGTTAGCGATTAGCTTCTGTAGCTCTACACATAAACAGGCTGTTTTCTCTTCTATTAGCAACTGTAAAGTGACTATAGTGGCCGTACATATGTTATTGGACACTCACTGATATGTAAATGAGCTGTGAATAAAAGTGTGAATTATCGGCATTTAGCAGATCATTAATTACCGCAGCGCACACGCATTTACCACTAAAAGCTAATAGCGGTAGTTTACTTACAGTACTTTCTTTACTGGCTAGAATGTCATACAAAAATGCCATTAGGCCGGCCTACTGTCTTTAAATATGACGTAAAGTGGCAGAATAACAATAAATATCATAATATGCCCAAACATCAGAGACTCATCCACACTCCCCATGTTTAAAAAAGCCCTAAAAACCCATCTCTTTAAAACCCTTTTCATTAATTATCTTATTTCTTTTACCTTTGTTTCTCCATGTAAAGCGCCTTTGAATATCTTGAAAAGCACTATACAAGTGTTATGTATTATTATTATTATTATTATTATGGGCCCTTTACTTGAACTATTCTGTGGCGATATATTCCACAACATCTCAAAATCTGTAGACATTTCTGTACAATTGTATTAGCCTAAATCGCTAATGCTACTATAACTAATCTTAATCAAAAAATCCAACAACAAGCACCAGTCAGCCAGTCTAACAATATTGGAAAGCGCCACCAGCCCCGGTACATTACTATTGACTGGACCTGTTCTATTATGAAACAACCAAACATTCCCCGAGCTTTTGTCTCTCCCCTGCGAATACCAAATCCTAATTAGCCTCAATTCAACTCCCCAAAACTTTTCTCTGTTTATTCATAATACCACCTTGTCAACATTTAGCGATTTGTTGTCTTTCCCAAACGTTATCGGAGGCGCGTGTTGCCGGTGTCTCTTCGGCCATCTCGCTGAAAAGATGGATGCCTCTCTTCAGGTGGATACAAAGCTAAGTGTCTGGTTTATTAATGCGCAGTGATTGGACCCATTAGCCCGCCTGTGTAAACTAATCTGCGTATAATGCTTGTTGTCATTTCTCTCTAACTGCCGATAATGGATTCCTCCCACCGTCTTTGCGAATGCTGTTATTTTGTAATAGACTGGTAGAAATAATGTGGCGTCAGGACTGGGGGAGTAAGGATTTTTGCCTGCCTCGGTCCGCTGAACAGTAAGCATGTTTCTCATTCGCATTGATTGCTGATTTGGCGGTATGAGTCCAGCCTGCGTCGCTGATATACTATGTAGTTATGTGGAGACAGTATTTTTGATTTGGTCCTTTGCGTCGGCTAAAAGGGGTGTTTAGGATAAGGGATAGAAGCGAAGTAGGTCAGCTGTGTCTTAAAGTTTATCTGAGGTAATGAATGTTTGACTTTATAATGGAGTTTTACGTATTTGTTTGACTTTTTATTCTCAGGCTGTGTTCAGACGCCACACAAACAATATTAAAATTGAAAGTGAAAGTGGAAGTAAAGATGGACTAAACCAGGACGAGTATGACTAAACTAGAACCAAAACAGGACTAGACCAGGGCTAAACTATGGCTAAACTACTATGGCTAAACTAGGGATAAACCAGGACTAAAGCCAGACCAAAGCAGGACTAAACCAGGGCTAAATCAGGACTAAAGCCAGACCAAAGCAGGACTAAACCAGGGCTAAATCAGGACCAAAGCCAGACCAAAGCAGGACTAAACCAGGACTAAACAAAGACTAAAGCCGGACCAAAGCAGGACTAAACCAGGACTAAACCAGGACTAAACCAGGACTAAACAAGGACTAAACCAGGACTAAACAAGGACTAAAGCCAGACCAAAGCAGGACTAAACCAGGACTAAACCAGGACTAAAGCCAGACCAAAGCCAGACCAAAGCCAGACCAAAGCAGGACTAAACAAGGACTAAAGCCAGACTAAACCAGAACTAAACCTGGATAAAACAAGTGCTAAACCTGGATTAAACCTGGACGAGACCTGGACTAGACCAGGACAAGACCACGACTAGATCAGGACTAAACCAGGACTAAACCAAGACTATACCAGGGTTAAACTACGGCTAAACCAAAACTAAAGCCAAACCAAAACAGAACTAAACCAGGGCTAAACCTGGATTAAACCTGGGTTAGACCAGGGCTAGACAAGGACTATACCAGGGCTAAACCAGGGCTAAACCATGACTATACCAGGGCTAAACCAGGGCAAAACCAGTGCTAAACCTTTATTAAACCTGAGTTAGACCAGGACTAGACCAGGACTAGACCAGGACAAGACCAGGACAAGACCCGGACAAGACCCGGACTAGACCCGATGACCCAGGGTCCGCTGAACAGTAAGCATGTTTCTCATTGGCATTGATTGCTGATTTGGCGGTATGAGTCCAGCCTGCCTCTCTGATATACTATGTAGTTATGTGGAGACAAAGCGTTTTATGATGAAGCAGTGGTTTTTGTATCTGCTGGAGGCCGAGCAAAGAAAGAGGAGTTTAGGATGGGGGGCAGAAGAAAAGTTGGTCCTCTGCTAAATCAAAGTTTATCTAAAGTAATGAATGTATGAATTTATAATGTAGTTTTGTGTATATTTCCACCATTTGTTTGACTGTTTCATTCTAAGGCTGTGTTCAGACTCGTACACAAACAATATATTCAAACTGGGAAGAAAAGTGGGACTAAAGATGGACTAAACCAGGACTAAACTAAACCAGAGATAAACCAGGACCAAACATACACTAAATCAGGACTAAACTAAACCAGAAATAAACCAAGACTAAACCAGGACTAAACTAAACCAGAGATAAACCAGGACCAAACACAGACTAAACCAGGACTAAACTAAACCAGAAATAAACCAAGACTAAACCAAGACTAAACTAAACCAGAGATAAACCAGGACCAAACACAGACTAAACCAGGACTAAACTAAACCAGAAATAAACCAAGACTAAACCAAGACTAAACTAAACCAGAGATAAACCAGGACCAAACACAGACTAAACCAGGACTAAACTGGGACTAAACCAGGACTAAACCAAGACTGAACCAGGACTAAACCAGGACTAAACCAAGACAAAACCGAGACTAAACCAGGTCTAAACTAAACCAGAGATAAAACAGGACCAAACACAGACTAAACCAGGACTAAACCGGGACTAAACCAGGACTAAACCAAGACTAAACCAGGACTAAACCGGGACTAAACTGGGACTAAACCAGGACTAAACTAAACCAGAGATAAACCAGGACCAAACACAGACTAAACCAAGACTAAACCAGGATTTAACCAAGGATGAACCAGGACTAAACTACACCAGAGATAAACCAGAACCATACACAAACTAAACCAGGAGTAAACCAAGACTAAACCAGGACTAAACTAAACCAGAGATAAACCAGGACCAAACACAGACTAAACCAAGACTAAACCAGGACTAAACCAGGACTAAACCAGGACTAAACCAGGACTAAACTAAACCAGAGATAAACCAGGACCAAATACAGATTAAACCAGACTAAACCAGGATTAAACCAAGGATAAACCAGGTCCATACATAAACCAGGACTAGTTTTTTGGTGGATGGTCTGAAACCTTTTCTCCATGGAGATGTTGTTTTGCCTGGAATGTTCCACAGAATGGCTTAAAACATGTTTATCTCCATGGAAACGAGCAAAAGTAGTTTAGTGTTTCTGGGAATAAAAACTCTAACATGAATAAACCAAAAGGATCATTTTTATACCATACAGTGAAACATTCCCAACAAAACCATGTTAATCAGACAAGCAGGTGACCACCAGAAAAGTTCCACAGTGAATCTTTAAGCTTTCATCTGTATTACAGTTGGGGGAACACTACTTCAAGACCATAAATAAATCCAACCCATTACAGGATTATGGAATATCTAAATTAAACGTGGTGTATTTTTGATTAAATTTCAACACGGCAAAAAACAACTCAAAAAACATCTGACTTTTGCGTTGCTTCTTTTAATCTCCAAACAGTCTAAACTTTACACATGCTCGGCTCTGGTTTTATGATTAATTGGGTCCCTCTTTTCCCTGTTTTGATGTTTTGATCTGTTCAGACACTTGTAGTATCAATATTTATGCTTGAATGCTGTCGCGCTGTCATCTTCTGGCTGTAAACAGAATATATAATAGTACCCCCCCACTCAGCCTGCCCCGTTGGCACACTTTCACCAGCCAGGGTTTTTATTGTCACTTTCTTGACTTTTCATTTGACCCATCCTTCAATGTCAATGATGCAACCGTCTCAACATCTCCAGTCAAAAATACTGCTCAGGAGGAGCTTAAAACGTCCCATGTTACACCATTTTCTGATCTATGTTTTAATGTTTCCTCCTCACAAACAGACCTGGAGTTGTGTTTTGTTTCATTCACATGTTTAGCGCACAAACTCTGCATATCTACTCTGATTTCAACGCTCCACTGCGTATTTAAACTCTATACACCTTCGCTAGAATCATTTGGATGATATCAGACATGGAATTGACCATTTCTACTGCACTAAAAAGGGAAAACGTTGCGGTTATAGAGGTGTAAGGGGAAAAAAACGACTCAGTGATATATCGTGATACTTCATTGTGTGATTCTTGTATCAAAGAGTCAAAGTGCGTCTGGATCAGTTTTTTTAAGGTCATGTTTTTATGAAAAATCCACAAGTTCCAGTTACTGTTCTTGTGATTTAAAAATTAAATAAACTGCAGGTGTACTTGACCATAATATTATACCTAATTATTGATAAATCACAATATATGGTCCTTTGTTTTTGTATCGGGACTTGTGACAGGCATATCGTGACGTCAGGCATATTGTGTCGCCAGAGTCATGGCAATGCACACCTCTACCCGGTTAACTTGAAAACTTCACCCCTTCATGACATCACAAGGTGGAACTGAGCATTTTTAGCTTTGGAGATGTAGACACACAAATAATGCAGGATTCAATAAATGTGTGAATGAAACAAAACACAACTCCAGGTACGTTTTCAATGAGGTAACATTATAACAAGAGTCAATTTGGGGTAATATAGGTCCTTTAAGATGCATATGACCGTTTTTTGTATTTTGCTTTTAACGTTTACTTTATCTGGTGGGATGATACCAATTTATTTATTTATCAGTTTGTGGAAAAGGTTGAAAAGCACAGAAAAGCGTAAATAAAGGAAGCAGCGGGGAATTCTAAAACAGAATCCCTCAGACAATTTCATCCAAAATGCGGAGACAATTTAGCACGTAACAAGATTAAATATTGATTAAACAAAATGAAATGTGTTGTCATCTCTGTTTAATAATCAAATCACAACTATTTAGCAATATTTCGGCTCTTGTTCATCAGGGTTGCTAGGAAACAGTTATGAAATTACCTCCACTTAAGTCATAACTGCTGAAAGAAAGAAAGAAAATGAAGGAAAATACAAATAAATAAATAAATAGAAACACTGTTAACTTCAATTATCAAGGACTGAAACCTGTGGAAAAAAAAAAAAAATTGCAATGAGGACAGAGCTGGCTGATATTATTAATTGGGACCAAACTTGAGGCTGTTTTGATGCGCTGTCAGCGTGTTCAAAGATGTACTATCAATATTTATGGTGTCACTTTTATCATCTCTGCTGTAAAGGGAATTTTTGATTGCAGTCACTCATCAAACTGCAGTTTTTCCTTCACTCCAAATGTGCACTAAACCTGCACAGGTGGCCATAAATAACTTTGAATATGATCCATGTATTAATATGTGCTGTTAATAATACATGGAACAGCACGGTGGGGTTTTGACGTGATGAGAAATACTGTGGCAGGGTTTTGTCACGGGGAAAATACAAAGTTGATTGGTTATTGTTGTTCACCAATGTTTTCCGTTGACGTTTTTATCATTATAAATCTAAACCCTAAAAGAATAATACTTAAACAATGAATTTGGTGAGGTAAAAAAAAAAACTGTTATCTCATTTACTATTACTACTGATTTATTTATTTTTTTAAAAAGGTACTGTACCAGATGTTTACTGTCTGAAAAACAAAACTCTATAATATACACACATACAAAAATACCCCTCTGTTTTGTGCATTCACATGTAAGGGTTGGGATGTCCCATTTACCGTTATTGCAGAGGGGTAGGGGAAAGGGGTAGGGCTATATACCCCTCCAAATGAAGATTTTTCAGATTTTTTTCTCCACACGGAGGGGTACGAGCAATTTCTCAGAATGTCTTGGTGAATCACCGGCAAGATCACTGCTACCACAACCAAAGAGAAGTTCACAAATGTATTTTCTCTGTTATTTATGGTTTAAAATGTGTGATAACCACTGTATGGTTTTAAGTTTAACATTATTCCAATGTGTAATGGTAATTTTCTTCATAAAATGCACACAAAAAAATCGCTAGTACTACGCTGAGCAGTGTCACGTTATTTGTGACTTGAGCGATCAGTTGATGCATGGAAATAAAGTTGTGAACGAATTGCGAGCGTCCGTGCTACGCAGTTATTTCGATATTGTAACCCAAGTAATTGAAAGCGATGTCACCGATTTAACCCTTAGAGAAGCCCAGGTTGTGGTCTTTCCAATGGTCTGCATGTCGTTCCACTCGGACAGTTATCACAGTTATCCCTGTGCTTACGTAAATTGACGTAAAAGCTTTTGGAGACTTCTGATGACATATGTGATTGTTGAAGGGGCGTCACAATTCCTTGTTGCTCAGTTTCAAGGAGCAAGGGGAAAGGGGTAGAAATTCGAAATGGGATTGGCCCTAAATCCTTTTAAAAAATCCAATCCAAAAAACAATTTTACCACAACTACCCCTTGAGCATGACACTTCACCCACCTTAGCTACACAGTGAGTGGGGGTTTGCACTTGACCCATACTTCAACGCCACTGGAGCAACCTGACAGAAGAAAGAAGCAGATCTTGTTGCTGGGCTTGGTCAGAACTACCTTTACGTTTTATTTTCCTCAAAATTGCATGTTTTGGGTTGGTGACGAAGACAGTAGCGCCCAGAAAGAAAACAAAAATACACCCAGACCCAGGAATAACATGCAAACTCTACACAGAAAGGCCCGTCAAAGTGAAACCGAAAGCCTCATTGTGAGGCATGTGCACCAGCCACTGCACCCTCACTGAATATGAGGGACAGAATAATGACTAAACCAGCACGGAGACAGTTGCCAAGCTTGTAAAAATATTTCTCCATTTTGTATTTGTTTCCTGCCGAAAACAGAACAGCAGAATCAGGAGATACAGTGCAAAGGATATCCCACTCTCTGCACGCCACTTTACAAAAATACAAAAATACCCAACATTCAGGAGGAGGCCTTAACCCGCCTCATCCACCTCAGACAGCTCTCTCCCTTTATGCATGACACGACATCGAAAAACACATCATCGCCAAGGCAACGCTGGGGACGGAGATTATTGACTTGTAATAGCAGATCTAATAGTATCGCTTTCACAAAAGGCTGAAAAAAAATAAAACAGCGACAGAGACGAAGCCCCAGCCGTACCATAACCATAACTGCACCGACTGTCATCCAGGTTGCCATCTTCGGGGATCAATTTCTTCAAAGCGTAATGTTCCCCTTTTATTTTAGCTCTCAGATGCAGAGAGTTTGCGATCTGGAGGTGCGCACGGAGGAGACTTTGAAATGCTAAAGAGATTGGAGATTGGTGCGTAGAATTTTCCCCGCTGTGCCAATCCTGACCCCAGCGAGGAAAAAAAACAGGAAGACAGAGCAGATTTTTGATCAGGTTTAGTAGGGCACGCTACAATTTTATGGATTTAACAGTAGTGGGTATACAGCAAAACAAATCAGGTGAGAGCGAGCTTGTCAGAAAGTATTTGCAATGCAGATGGAGTTCAAAGTGTGATGGGGAAAAGCTGTTTTAAAATGCAGAGGAAGTTTTAAAAGGTAATGACTTGGGGAACAGGTGAGTGGAAAACTAGAGATGTTGTGTTTTGCAAAGTAGGACTAAATGCATATGGGGATTTGTACCTGTTTAAAGGTTTTAGCAAATATAACATCTGAACCTGGAGCATGAAGTAAAGTCGAAAAGTTGATATAACACACAAGTTGCTAAAATGTCTTCAAAAATGTGTACCCATTTCCAAGCAGTTATTGCAGTAGTAGGGTGCTTTCACTTGCACAGTTGCTTTTCTAGCTACCTGGCTCACACACGGAGCAATTCATGAAATGTTTGTGTTTTTAGCTCAGTTTTTAACATCATAGAAAAAGGGGAAGTTGGATTATAGGCTAGGACCAGAAGATTAGGACATGGTTCACTGGGAGTTGGGACACCAGTAAGAACAAGAGAGACTGGGTGTGTAAGATTAAGTGGCTGGTGCCATATATTGAGAGTGTAAAGTGAATAAACAAACAACAATATATACCCAATATTTATATCTGCAGAATTATGTGATCTAGCTTGAATCAGAATATGACCTTAAATTAATGGAGGTCAAGTGCAAGTTTAAATATATTCAGTAGTTCAGCTCACAACAACAATACACGAGCAGCAACAGATAACTGAGGCCTGGAGTACAAAACCCCCAAACAAAAAGAGCATTGTCACATCGCTAGTGACTTCATCACAGTCCACACCAATGGTATTTGATTTACTACAGCAATGTGGGCTTAATGTCCACTAATAAAACCAGAATGTGCATGTATTAGTCCATAAGCGTTACCAACAGAGTTTGTGTGAGAAGTGTGGAGTAGAGTGGCTGAAAAAGCCCTTACCAGACCGTAGGAGCTTCTCTTGTAGAGTGATTGTAGTTCAGGTTCTTTGGGCCTTCAGCTTGCCATCGGGTGCGGTTTTACCAAACCAGGGACACCTGTATGGGACAAACAGGACAGATTTAAGCAATAAACAATCAACAATTTCTGATTCCGATTCTGATAATGGCTCTTGTACTTAGCTAGCATTTTGTTTTAGCAGTGTATACATAATAACAGTTTTCATAAATACAGCAATAAATAAAAAGTTCAAAATACCTCAAGATACTTTTGCATTAAAATGTGTGGTGTTACCCAACCAGGGGCACCTGTATGGGACAAACAGGACAGATTTAAGCAATAAACAAGCAATTTGTGATTCTGATATTGTAGTTAGCTAGCATTTCGTTTTAGCAGTGTACACATAATAAGTTTTCATAAATACAGCAATAAATAAAAAGTTCAAAATGGCTCGTGATACTCTTGCATTAAAGTGCATTACCTAAACAACAGTATAGAAACCATTGGAAAGTTCCAGCATGTAAACATCATACTGGGCTAACATGGCTTTAATGGCTTTAGCCAAGCTAAAGACTGAGGCTAATCCGGCTAATGACAGTCAAAAGAATAGCGACATTAGCATAACAATGCACCGCGATGTACGCACAGGTAATGGGTGCAACAGTTTATTGATATGCTAAAGAGCAAAACCAAAACATCAGACTCACCGGTTCACTTTAGCACCGAGCGCACGTCCTCGTCCTCGCTTCAGTAACGGTAACGCTCCTACAGATTAGCAATAGGTAGATACGTTATAGTACGTGGATGACATAATAAAAGGAAGAAAATAAACATAGACCGTATACATGAGTGGACGTAGCTAAAGCGTTAGCCGCCGCGTGCCAAACAGGAAGTGCGCTAGGAGGCTTTTCCGGCTCCTTTTCTCCCTTTTCCCCATTGACTTACATTGGGATATTATCGCCCTCCGTAACTGCTGCACTGAGCCTCGTCGTTTTGGTCTTGAAATGTTCGTATGAACCCGCAACACGTGATCGTGAATTTTTCATTTAGCTATCTTGTTCCTAAATCAAAATAGGAACATAAATAACAGACCAATCAGACGCCTTCATTCCCCGAGGTCGCTGCCGCATAGCGTTAGCAGCAGCCTTGATTGACAGCTAGTTTTGCTGCTAAGTTCTCTTCCCACTTTCCTGTCACGACTGACTATTTTTGAAATAAAATGACAAAATATCTCAAACAATTACAATAGCTTACGTTACTAGAATCTTAACTAGCATAACTTAACTAGCATAAAGTAAAGTAAATTTCGTTAAATTTCCAACTCTATTGTTGTTCACACGTAACAGAACATACAACATAAATCAATTACTTAAACTTACTATTTAAAGTTTGATGATAAAGGATAAAAGTTTCCTTAATATTCTCAAAAATCACCAAAATACAGCGGTCCATGCAGAGTAGTGAAGAGTATCGCCACTCATTTAACAACCTCAATCATGATTGGCTCTTGTGGTTGTTATGATACTTGTGGTCGGATTTCCAACTATGGAGCCTGGCTCCAGATTCGCTCCTGTAACCGTTAGCATCAGGAGCCTCATTTGACAGGAGCTGAACATTGTGGGTGATGTCACACTCACTTAGTCCACTCGTATATACGGTCTATGAAAATAAAGGATAGTTTACACAATACCTGTGCAGCCGTCCTGTCTCGCCTCACTCCCGTTAGTGAATGGACAGAGGGACCATGAGGAAGACAGATAAACAGACGGGCACGGACCTATGGGGACAGGTGTCTTGTATGCAACGCTTCTAGGCATGTGATTGGTTGACTAGATCTTGTGAAAACTGCACAATCGAGTGGCGCATATGTATTTCAAATTACCTTAACTCCTCGCTACTTCATGCAATTTTTATAATTCATAAATATATCTATTATTTTGGTGCTAAAAGGGTTTAACAAACGAAGAAGTGCAGCAGGTGCAGTTCAAAGGACACAACTAAATGACAGTTTTTCCCATATGGACATCTATGGACATTCGAGATGCTGCAGGCTTTTTACACCATATGTGGCAGCAGACCTTCCAGAGGAAATATTCAGAGACCTTCCAGAGGAAATACACCGAAAGACGTACACTACAGACTAAAAACTTGCAGAAGGTAAGCGCTTTGTGTATTTGTGAACAGGGAAGATGTCTGTGCTTTTCTCTCCACTGGACATAACAGTTAAATTTTTCTTGTTCTGCTGTTGTGGCGCTTTGACCAATTAGATTCAAATGATCATCATGACGTTCCACCTTTTTCCGATCACTTTCTTTTAGAGCTGTTCCAGATTGATAATGTGTAGATCTCAATTCAGGTATCTCTAGTTTAAGTGGCCAACTCTCCACCAGAAAAGTTACACAATACACTTTTATTGTTATTCTTTTGAAGACATTTTGGAATTAATGTTTGATATACAGTTAATATAAAGTGAGACTGTAGAAATAACAATAATGAATGACGTACCATGTTCACACTAGCTTTTAATTTACAGACACAGAAGCAACAAAAGCATATTTCATTGTGTATTGTGTTATTTTTGGAACAAACTCCAACATACATTCATAACTCATACATTATACATCAGTAGTCCTTTATGTTATCCCAAATTCACTGTTGTATTCCTGAAAACCTGCCCCACTTTGGTTAGATACAAACACATTTTGAATTGCGACACTGTTCCTCGCACTCAGAAGAAGAAGTCTTATTAATTATTGCTAGGTACAAAGTTATTTCCGTGTTTACAGCCCCTTGCCTTAATCACTGTATCATGTATGAAGCAGTGGCAGGTGCGGTCTTTATTATGCACAATGTCTCTTCTATAAATACATCCGCCGTCTATTGTTTCTGCCAGTCGCTTGGGAGCCCCACATCACAAGAATCAGCACTACAAATATGCGTGAGGAGAGAAAGAGAAAGAAAGAGAGAAGGAAACTGTGTCAAAAATGAAAAGAAAAAAAAAAAGAACAGAAAACACAGAGATATGTTACAGTACTACATGTTTCATATTTGGTAATGAATTATACAGGCGATTTGATGTGTGATTAAAGAAACAGATGCTGCAAGTCTTAAAAGATTAAATGTTTACACAGTCTACACAGAGAAGAATCGTTGTGTGTGCTGATTTGCATATTGATTTGCACCAGATGCCCTTTCTAATGGTTGGTAATCGTTTAGTTTATTCAGACCTGGGACCAGCAAAGGATACAATGGTTTGCATCTCTTGTGGCTACATGAACAAATGGTGAATGTTGTGTTTTTGCCAAATATTAGGGATTAAAATGACAAAAATTAGAATCAAATCTATAGCAAAATATTCTATCTTGAATGATAAAAGTAACTACCCATAATAAGAACATGTAACAGCCTTAAAATATCTTGATTGTTATGCAGGAGAAACAATAAGGAAAAAATACAAGATCAGGCCCATCAGACAGGATTTTGGCATAAATGACAATAAGCTATGTCAAAATGCTTCAACTTGCAATTTTGTTCTCATTTATTTTAAGTGGTTGTGCCCAGTTTTTTCAATGGTTGAGCAAAATTTCTTGTGTACCCGGCAGCACAGACATTGTAAAAGTCATGTTCAAGGTTGAAAACCCGGCCGTTGCTTGCTGTCTGCGTGTAATTGTAAAGCTTTTTAATGTCTGCCCCTCTGAAAATTGTGAAAATTGCTTATAAACTCACTGTGGTTAATAATTAGAATACTAGGAATGCATTATTGAAGTGCTATTTAAAGCTGAAGTAAATATAGACGATAAACAATACTGACAGCAAACCACAAAGCAGAATTATTCCCCAAGAAAGTGTTGTAAATGTGCAATATTACAAACAATTTTACAAAGATTAGTTGCAATAATTAAATAGCAGAATGCAAAAGTTTGTAGTACTTAGTTTGTATCAATAATGAGTCATCAAAGTTATTTATTCAACCTTCTACAGCCCAAACCTTATCATATTGCAAAAAATAACCCAAAAATGCCCACTACTATAAAGAAAAAGTACACATGATAAACACTGACCTCCCAAAAATATAGTTCCAGCTTTCGTATATTGAACCATAAGTCAGGCCGATGAGGAATAACTTTGGACCACCGAAAATGGTTTAAAATGAACTAGTTCCAGGTCAATCGTGGCTCAAAGACGTGTAACCCAGTGTTTAACCCGTTTTGTCCATGCCAAATGTAGAGACAAAACATCTTATTTTCCTTCCTTCCAAAGATATTTTCTGGGTCAGTTAATACATCAGACCCGGTTACATCTACAGTACCGTCCAATTGTATTTATTCATGCTTCTTTTGTGGTCCAGCTCCACTTTTAGCCCCGGTCTAGCCCTGGTTTGGTCTTGTTTCCTGTTACAATAGCCCACCCTCAGGGGCCTGTATCACATAAAGGACTTAATGATCCGTCAATGAGGCCAAACACATGTGACCCCTGCCTTTGATTCTCTGACAAAACCCTCTCGTCTCACTTTTTCCATTCAATCTTTAACCACAACACACACACAGCCTGATTAATCTTATATTTAGCATATTACACCAGACTCCAGATGTGCGCCGTGTTATCCCAGGTGCATTCTTTAAAGTGCATAAGACAGGATTTCATGTTTTTCTAATTATTACTTGCTTTGGCGGTATTGTACACACAGTGAATATTTATTTATCGTAGTTTTACATCAGTTAAGCGGCAGTTTGGGAAAAAATAATGTTGGAAAACAAAAAAATACAGGAAGCAGCAATGAGTTCTGATATCTCTACTTATGTCAAAAATTACATCCAAAATATAGCACTAAATACAACAACTACTACTACTACTACTACTACTACTACTACTACTACTACTGCTGCTACTACTACTACTACTACTAATAAGAATAATATTAATAATAATAATACATGGTTGTCTTTATTATTATTATAAAATGCAGAAACAATTTATGTGCAAGGAAGGTATTTTTTGCCTGTTTAAGCCTTCATTTAAAGGTACACTGTGTAACTTTTTTGTTGGGGGGCCGGGTCCTCTTTGTTTCTATGGATACCCCTCTGCCTTACATTTATTACATTACATATGGTTTTATAGCTCAAAAATCTCTTGAGAAATGGGCATTTTGACTGTAAGCGAGGTCGCCTTTCCACAGATCTGACCTGTAACTTGGTCTGGTTTGGTTTCCATGACGACAGAAAGGTTAAATACCAAACTGTGAAACAAAGCAATAACATTTCCAACAGAAAAGTTACGCAATGCACCTTTTAACTGTGATTCATGCAACAGAAATAATGGTATATTTGCTAATCACTGACGCTTTAATACATTGTAAGTTATGTACATTTTACTGCGCAACATTCCAGGCAGAAAAGCATTTGAAAAATTCCACTTCACCACAAATGTTGCACACTGCACCTTTTAAAACAACATGTTTAAGTGCAATAACTAGTATAAAGTACTTTAAAGTCCCCCAAAGGTCTCTGTGCTGCACTTGTTCCACTGCATTGTCCCACTTCTGAACACACCTGCAAACGTTTCCTTTCCCACCAAAACGGAACAGACAACCAGCTCACAACAATGATGTAATTACTTTAGCAGGTTTCCCAGGATGCACTGAGAAGAAAAACATGAGCAGGAGGGGTAGGGGTGAGGGAGGAGCGGGCAGGGACTATGCCAAAACAGGAAACACACACAGTTTCTTTAAAGGGCCCGTAGTACACTATTTTCTGATGTTATAATGTTGTTTCTTCATCAAAAACAGGCCTGGAGTTATGTTTTGTTTCATTCACACGTTTAACACACAAACCTGCATATTTAGGCTGAGTTCTTCTCTAAAATGGAAAACACTCTGTTCCACCTTGTGATGTCATGTGATAAAACAGGAAGTGCTCTACTGTGTTTAGTGAATAAAAACATGTTCACATAAAAAGGGAACATTTCAAAGCTCTAGTTTAATGGAATAAATTAAACTCGTTGTAAAAGGACATTAAAAAAAAGCCTCTTTTCTCTCAGTTAGCTTCAATGAGCTAATCAAAAGCTTCAGGTCATTCCTCCGGTGTGTTATGTTTGGTTTATTTATTTCATTTCATTTCATTTCATTTCATTTATTTATTTATGACATTTGTGAATAAAAAATACCTAAAAACAAAACAAAAAAGACAAAAACAAAAAATGCTGTGTTTTTAAACGCCAGACACCTTCACGAGAATCATTTGGATAATTGCAGCCGTGGAGTTTCCAATCTCTACTAAAAATAAATAAATAAATAAAACAAGGTAAAAGGGTGAAAACTACCGCTTCATGACATCACAAGGTGAAAAGAGCATTCTGAGCTTTGAAGAAAAGTGTTACTCAAACATGTGTGAATGAAACAAAACACAACTCCAGGTTTGTTTTTAAGGATGTAACATTATATCATTGCTTAAAGGTGCATTGTGTAACTTTCACAGTATGGCATTAAACCTTTCTATCTTCACGGAGACCAAACCAGACCAAGTTACAGGTCAGATCTGTGGAAAGGCGACCCCGCTCACAGTCAGAATGCCTGTTTTTCTAAGTATTTTTGAGTAATAATTGTAATTTAATGAACGTAAGTAGAGTTGTTCCAGGCAGAGCAGTGACGTATCCATAGAAACAAGCAGGTGATGGACCCCCAAAACACCAAAAAGTTACATAATGCACCTTTAAAGCGCATAAGAGTCCACTTTGAGTATTATAGGAGCTTTAAAAACAGCTTAGGGAGTACGGATTAGCTCATGTCGCAGTCCAGTGATTTAACAGCACATTCTTTGGTTCAGCCCACTGTGTCGAGGTTAGTACGTTCTGATACTATGGGGTAGTCCGGTCTGGGAAACAAGCCTTTTGATTGTTGAATTTGGCAGAATAAAAGGGGAACTTCCTGAAATTCCTTCCTTATTGCTGCAATGCTTCCAAGGCTGCAGGGATTTTAAGAGGAAACAGTGGAAGTTGAAGGTGTTGGGTATAAAAGATATGGTTGAATTAAGAGTACATACTGGCATAACAAACATATAAGGTGACATTGTTTATGGAGAATTTATGCATATGTATTTTTAACTACATATTTTTTGTTTTTGTAGTTTCAAACGTGGTCTGCAGGTTTCTTACAGTGCTACTCAAGGTCCTTTACAATTTTAATATTTTAGTTAAAGGTGCATTGTGTAACTTATCTGGTGGAGGGCCCTTCAAATACTTCTCTCCATGGTTTATGATATTAAGCCTTTCTATTGTCATGGAGACCAACCCAGACCAAGTTACAGGTCAGATCTGTGGAGGGACAACCCCGCTCACAGCCAGAATGACATTTTTTCTATGTATTTTTGAGCTATAAAACCATCTGTACTTGAATAAATGTAAGACAGAGCTGTTTAATGTCATATTGTGGAACATTCCAGGCGGAATGCATTTTTTCTAGGTATTTCTGAGCTATAAAACCACCTGTAATTGAATACATGTAAAGTAAAGCTGTTTAATGTCATACTGTGGACAGCAATGGCATTTCCATAGAAACAAGCAGGTTATGGACACTAACCACAAAAGTTACTCAATCCACGTTTAAGTTTAAAGTAAAATGATCACAGTTTTGGTCCTTCTTTGCGTAGTTTCTTAATTACAGGTGCTGTAGTCCAATTTTTTTGGATTTAGATTTGGTAATACTCAGAAACCCCAATGCAATCTTGGGGGATACTTGGTGTGAAAAGTTTGATAGACACAGTTTTTTTTTTGATTGATTTGATTTTATTCAGCCATATACGACTTGGTAAGATAAACAATATGACAATAGTATCATCTTGACCGAAAAGGTAAAGGTGCATTGTGTATCTTTCTGGTTCTTTCTATGGATATGTCATTATTCTGCCTGTAATGTTGCACAGTATGACATTAAACAGCTCTACTTTACATTAATTCACTTACAGATGGTTTTATAGCACAGAAATACCTAGAAAAAACACCATTCTGACTGTGAGCAGGGTCGCCTCTCCACAGATCTGACCATTAACTTGGTCTGGTTTGATCTCCATGAAGATAGAAAGGTTTAATGCCGTACTGCGAAACATTCCAGACAAAACAACAACATTTTTTTGGAGAAAATCCTTTGGCGGACCCACAATGCATCTTTAAGGTTTATGGAAAATGTTGACAAAAATAAAATGAAATGAAAATCGCATGCATTTTGTTTAATTAGCAGTTTGGTTTTGAGTGGCTGATTCTTGGGATAGTTGAGTTTTCCACATCACCGCAATAGTTAACAGTCCAGTCACTTTTGTACTGGCTCAGAATCCGGAGAGGGATCCCTGCACTGTGGTCAGCCAATGCTCCAGGATGGGTCAAATGAGGACGACTTCCCACTTACACAATACACTGGAACACACTGTACTCTAGATCTAATTATATCTTCAATAGAAAAGTAGTTTTGATGAGCGTTTTCTCTTAACTCCTTTTAAGGGCCCATATTACAGCATTTTTGATCTTTGTTATAATGTTTCCTAATGAAAAACCTAAAAAAACAACCTAAAACCTAAAATCATTTGAATAATTTCAGATGTGGATTTGCCAATCTCTACTGAACAAAAGGTAAAAGGAGCTGAAAACTACCACCACATGACATCACAAGGTGGAACAGAGCATTTTGAGCTTTGGAAATGTGGACAGATTAATAATAAATCCAATCCAACTTTATTTGTATAGCACATTTATCAACACAAAGTCCCCAAAGTGCTGCACAGAGGAGGCACAATATAAATTAACACATTAATTAAAATAAAGCATAACATAAGTAAATAAGCAAGTCAGTAAAAAAAACCCTTAAAAACTAAAATTAACAAGTAGAAAAATAGCAAATAAAATCAATAAAAAACAGTCAGAAGACCACACAATTCTCATCCCGTGTTAAAAGCCGGTGAGTAAAAGTGTGTTTTTAAACCAGACTTAAAAGAATCAACTGAAGGGGGCGCTCTTTAATGTGACGGTGGGAGAACGATCCAAAGTAACCACAGAAAAGGCCCGGTCACTCTGGCGTTTGAGCCTCTTTTTTGGGACGATAATTTGGAGCCCTCAGACCTCAGAGCGTGCGAAAGAGTGTCGGGAACAATGAGGTCTGAAATTGTACGTTTGGTCCATGAAGTGCTTTAAAAACAAACAATACAATTTCAAAATCAACTCTAAAATGAACGGGGAGCCAGCGCAATGAGGATAAAATAGGTGTGATGTGTTTTCTACGACGTGCCTTAGTCAAAAGACGCTGCAGAATTCTGGACGAACTGTAAGGGCGACAGGTTAGGGTCAATAAAGTGTCAAAACTGTGTGAATGAAACAAAACACAACTCCAGCCATGTTTTTGATGAAGCAATGACATTATAACATGACTAAAAGCTCACGAGAGGGTCAGTTTTTGTTGAAATAGGACCTTTCATATAGGACACGTACGATTTTTTAATTTGTACTTGATACTTTGTACATAGAAATACCTATAAATATACATGTAATAATAATTAAAACGCAATCATCACTGAATATAACTCAAGTTTGCAGTTTGAAGTTTTATAACCTTAAATTTGTCTTAAACACTTTTGATCCATATTCATATTTTCCGAACTTTGTGAACTTCTGTCTTTTCGCAGATGGATCCAACTTTGAATTTTTCCACTCGTAATCACCAAACCGCGCTGGAGCTGAGCCTAAATATATCTCCCTTTGATATTAACCTCCATTTATGTAAATTTGTCTGTTTCCTGGAGATGGTTAGTGCTGTTTTGAATCGTGCACAAGTAACTACATTTACATGAGTAGATGCGTGCTGGTTGTCCTTGTGGCCAGCGCGTACTTGAGACCGGAGCGCTCTCTTGAGAGGATGCAGATGAGGGAGCAGAAAACGCTTTAAAACTGTGAGTGAGTTTAACGCTTTTCACAAATGACCTTCCCTGACATTGTTTCCAGCTAAGCCCAAGTCTCCGAGGAGTTGATCGCCAAAAAAATTATGACTTTATGTAACGGGGGCCCATAGCATGACGGATACAGAGAGGGAAGTGCATGGGAGGAACAGTTATACAAGGTTGGTGGGGCTTTTTTTTTAGAACAGTGATTAGCAAATTTTTAACCAAGTACACTGAAAAATATTTGAAATATTTTGATAGCTACAAATGTTTATAGACTAAACTTATTAGCAGAGCTGTATTTACACAGTCTGGGGGGCCCTTTGCAGGATTTTTTTAGTGCCGATGGTTTAAAACAGCACTTTGAACATTCACGTTTAGGAGAAAATATTAGTTTTCATAACAGCTGTTTCTTTTACAATCCTGTAGGTGAAGAAAAGCGTTAATCTGGGGTCTCTTTGCAGCTCGGGGCCCTTGGAAATTGTGTGGTTTAAATCAAATGTGAACAAAACTAATACTAAACCAGGACAAGTTGATGGGAATCCTGCAAATATCAGGTTAAAATCAGGAAAAAACTACAGTGTAAATGAGAAATAGTGTCAGGAGCGTTAACATTCACTGAAAACTGAAATAGTTACACAATCCACCTTCAAGTTTAGAGTAAAAATTATCGACTTTTTGGTCCTTCTTTGCCTAGTTTCTTGGTAATAGGTGCTGTAGTAATGATGTAGTCCAATTTTAGACTGAATTTGACTCCAGTTTAGCCTAAACAGTCGCGTGTTAGACCAGGATTAGATTTGGTAATACTCAGAAACCCCAAAGTAATTTTGGGAGTACTTGGTGTAAAAAGTTTGATAGACACTGTTTTAAAGTTACATTGTGTAGCTTTTCTGGTGGAGGGTCCATCGTCTGCTTCTTTCTATGGATATGTCATTGCTTTGCCTGGAAAGTTAAACAGCTCAACGTTACATTTATTCAATTACAGACGGTTTTATAGCACAAAAATGCATAGAAAAAACGTAATACTGACTGTGAGCGGGGTCGCCTCTCCACAGATCTGACCTGTAACTTGGTCCGGTTTGGTCTCCATGAAGATAAAAAGGTATATTACCATACTGTGAAACATTCCAGACAAAACGCTTCTGTGGAAAAAAGCATTTGACGGATTTGTTGTGGCGGCTTTGCGGATCCTAAATTAAATGTAAACAAAACTATTACTAGGATAAATTGATGGGAATCCTGCAAATATCAGGATAAAACCAGGAAAAAACAAAGCATATTCGAACCTATATTGCATTGTAAATAACAGTCAGGAGCGTTAGCATTCACTGAAATATGAACTGCTCAACTAATATGAAAAATAACTCTCAGAACATGTGTCTAAACAGGACATGCTTACGTAGAAAGTCCTGTTCACACGGGATTAGTATTACCTGTGAACCTTTGGTGATTTGTAACAATTGCAAAGGGAGGATGCGATGAGATCTTAATCCTGTATGAATGCGCCATGTCTGTAAATTGTAAAGTAAAAATTCCACCGCAAATTACCTGCATCTCAGTGTTTGTTGTTGTAATTGCGCCTTTTCTATCTCTTTGTTTTCTTTCCGCCTTCTTTTCTCTTTCAATCTCTGTGTCAGTAAAATAGACTCTTTTATGGACTTTTCTTATCCCGTGCGAATGCGCTGCAAGTAACACAGCGGTGGTGCGGTAATTTGCAAATTACCAGACGTCCCCAGGTTGTACTTATCCCGTGTGAAAAGGGCTAAATACGGCTCTATGAAGACTAGTCATTTAAAGCTGCACTGCGTAACTTTTCTGGTGGTCTGCTACCTGTTTGTCTCCATGGAGTTGTTATTGCTCTCCTTGGAATGTTAAAACTGCTAAAGGAACAGCATTAAACCTGTATTTTTTTGCTTTTTCCCCCAAGCAAAACAAAAAAATTCCCACTGAAACCACAAAGCGCTGCACCCTCCTTCAGAAAAGTTACACAGTGTATCTTTAAACGACTATTTTTGCCTACACGCGGCTAACAATAGAACAGTCACTTCCCAAACAAGGCTGCGTACTTGTGGTTTCCCCCCTCCTACACCGAGACAGATCCACTCTGTCAGGCGGCTTAGCTGAAGGAGATGTGAAGAGGCTCTGAAAGTGAAGATGGAGACACGACTATGAATAACCCGCGAATCTATTTACGAAGGAAACGAAAAAGAAAAGAGTCAGAAAACAGCTCCATCCAGACCAGATGAGCTGCGTTGAAATGATCACATTAATAAACAACACACATAAGTCATCTCTCAAAGCCGGTGACTCACTTGAAATCTTCACACCAGCCCCGAAGCTCAACATGCTACGTCCCACCTTGTGATGTCACAAAGCGGTAGTTTTCAACTTAACAGCTCCTTTTTACCTTTAGCTCAGTAGAGATGGGAAATTTTGGGGTTTGAAATGATCCAAATGATTCTAGTGAAGGTGTGTGGAGTTTAAAAACATAGTGGAGCACTTTCTGTATAACCTCATGACATCACAAGGTGTAAATATCCCGATTTAATAAAACAAAGACAGTTGTTGAATTTTCAGTAACCTCTGGTACTGTGTGATTGACCATTTTTCTTCGAGTATATCAACTTGGACTCTATAAATGTGTAACCGTATACAGTGAATGGATATTTGGCATGTCTTAAGAGGGGGGTAAGTCAACTTCGAGGTAAATTTGTGTGAAAATAAAAAAGAAAACCCCTCCAGATTTTTTATACGTTGTAGTAGCCATACAGGGCTACATTTTTTCTACTGGTGTCATTGAGGTCGGGTGTGTCCATTATTGTCAATTTCAAGGTCAAAAAGTGTATATATCAAAGGGTAATTCATCTCAAAAGTGCTCAAATGCAAAAATAAATGTCAGATTTGGATTTTTTATGATGTTCCCTTTCCAGAAATACCTTGGTTTCTGATTTCGTACCAGTAGTTGCTGAGTAAATGCAATTAAATTTGGTGACCACGCAAAAAAGTGAAAAATTAAATTGCGATATCTTGGAAACCTTTGGTCCAATCATGCTAAAATTTGAAATTTTGGCTTTCTTGGCTATGACTTACAAATATACCAATTTTTGCAATTTTCTTTTGCAACTGGATAATGTGAGTGTTCAAATTGCATTTTTTGGGGGGCGAATACAGGTGAGTTCTGTGAAGAGGCATGAATGTTTGTTTTTCTAGGTATTTTTGAGCTATAAAACCACCTGTAATTTAATAAACGTAAAATAGAGCTGTGTAATGCGAAACTGCGGGACATTCCAGGCAGAACAATGACATATCCGTAGAAACAAGCAGGTGATGGACCCTCCACAACAAAAGTTACACCTTTAAACGCGTGCGAATGCAACAAAACACAACTCCATTCATGTTTGCGATGAGGAAACGACATTATAACATAGAGAAAACAGCGTAAAATGGGCGATGAAAGAAAACGGCTCTACCCCGATCTCCGTCAAACGAACTGTGTTTAAATTATCATGTTGGTAAGCACACACATAATTAATTTCTCAAAGCCGGTGACGCACTCGAAATCTTCACACCTCCTGATCGCTTCTCTCTGCATCATCTCCTCATTCTCACATTAGAACACACAGGGGAGCCCGGCCAGTTTTAATGTATAGCGCCTTTTATATGCACGCAAAAGCACTCATAATGTCTACGCCGTTATGAGGAGGTTGTGCTCATATGACATTATAACGCTGTAGAATCCCTGTACTTTAAAGCTGCACTGTGTGACCTTTCTGGAGGGGTCTGTAGCCTGTTTGTGTCCATGGAGATGTGAAAATATTGGTGTAAATTGTCCGCAGTATAGCATTAAACTAACTCTGAATTGCTTTTATTCAACTTCAAAGTGTTATTTAATGCTCAAAAATATCTTAAAAAACATGAGTTCTTACTGCAAATGGAGTCGACTCGCCGTAGATCTAACCCGTAATTCAGCTCGCAAGTCTCCATGGAGATTCTGAAGCTTATGGCTATACTGTGGAACATTCTAGACACATCTCCATGGAGACAAGAAGATGCCAGACCCTCCACTGGACATGTTACACGATGCAATTTCGAAGGTAAAAAGTAGATTTATGAGCTTTTAATCATGTTATAATGCTCAAAAAACAGACCCGGGGTTGTGTTTTGTTTCATTCACACACATAAATTGGAGTAAATCTGGATTATTAGCTCAAAATGCTCTGTTCCACCTCGTGATGTCATGCAGTGGTAGTTTAGTTAACAGCTACCTCTTACTTTTTGTTCAGTAGAGATGGGAAAATCAAGAAAAAAATACAAAATGGATTTCAATAACACATTTTCAGGAGTCTGTGATCAATACGAGTGCTCATTTTCCAGTTTAGGTGTTTTATTTTCACCAAAAAAGATGAGCGGAAACTGAAAAACTGTTGGGTAATGATTACAAGCTTTGTGAAAGGCTTGTTTAAGCAAAACCAAAAACATCCCACATTCCAACCAAATCAGATCTTAAAACAAAGCTCAGATTAAAGTCTAACTTGAGGAACAGAGCTTCAAACAGAGCCGTGCTTTCATTTAACGTCACGCTCCCGGAGAACGGTGACGACAACAGCTGTAAAGTATGGATAGAGTTATAAATATATATCCATCTGAAATTATGAGTCTAAAATGTGAACATAACCAACTCCCTCTGACACGACGTTTAGGCTTTGTGGATAAATGGCGAGAGATGTAACAAGAAATATGTTAAAGTAATTTATCGTGGTTTGCACATGTGTTGGAGACTGCCAGACCATAACAGCTGCAGTCGGAAAAATCCATTATTGCGCTGGAATTAGAAAGCGGGGTGTATGGCAGAGATAGTGGACGAAATGATCAAGCTTCACAACTATTTAAAAATTCTCTGGAAAAAATGAGGCAAATTGTAAATGTTTAAATGGAGGTCTTACGCTGTGTGGTGTAAATTATAGCTAACAAGTAACAAGGGGGACAAATGTGTTCCCAATTTATTCCCTTGTCACTGCAAAATATCCACAAGTTTTTTTTTACATTTAAATAAAGTCTGACACCACCACCCACATACAATTATTCGGTTTGCGAGACCTAATGAGAGGAACTGAACCCAGGACCTTCCGTACTGAATAAACTGGGAACGGGATGCACCAATCTGGATCTATTCACGCTTATTGGAAGACGTTTGGAAACATGCGGATGATGAATTCCAGTGTATTTCCCGACACTGAGCATGTGATAAACCCGTGGATTCAGCAGCAGCGTCTTCACAACCTGCCAAAGCTTTTCCATGAGGGATGTGACTCTGATCGTTTCTTCGATGTCACTCGCAGGCAGCTGGTCGTAACTGTTGATCTTTTTATTAAGTTAGACAAATAATAATACCCAAAAAATGAATAGGCCATTTAGAAAAGTAAACAAGAAAGAATACAATGACATGTAGATGAAGAAAACTGAGTCATTTTCATAGTTTTGCCAGATTTTGATCAGAGTTACTATCTCCAAAAAAGGCCAAAGGAAGTCGTCATTTGCGTGTTTCCAAACGTCTTCCAGTTTTGTGACATAAACGTGAATAGAGCCCATTGCTGCCAATACTGAAAAAAACCTATGAATTGATACAATATGACTGTTTACTGGTCATAGTCGGTCCAGAAAGTCTCATAATACAGTCGTCCCTCACTATAACGCGATTCACCTTTCGTGGCCTTGTTGTTTCGCAGTTTTTTTGTTTGTTTGTTTGAGCCATCCCCTCTCTCCTCAGTTTAGATCGCAGATCCTGTCTGAGAAAAGTGTAAAGTGTGTGGCGAGGGGTTTTACAACCTTGAAACATATATAATAATTGTAAAAAATAAAGCTAACAACTTTACGAATTATTTTTTGAATGTAACCCCCGCGATAAACGAGGAACCAGGAGTTAGGAGTTAGTTACTATCGCCAAAAAAGCCCAAAGGAAGTCGTCATCCGCATGTTTCCAAACGTCTTCCTGTTTTGTGACGTAAACATGAATAGAGCCAATTGCTGCCAATACTGAAAAAAACATATGAATTGATACAATAAGACTGTTTATTGGTCATATTCAGTCCAGAAAGTCTCATAATATAGTCATCTCTCACTATAACGCGGTTCACCTTTCGTGGCCTTGCTGTTTCGCCATTAATTTTTTTTTTTTTCGTGCAGTTTTGTTTGCTTGAGCAACTCCTCCCCCCCCCCTCCTCAGTTTAGATCGCGGTTTCTGTCTGACAAAAGTGTATAAAGTGTGTGGTGAGGGGTTTTACATCCTTAAAACATATATAATAATTGTAAAAAATAATAAACTAAACTCCTTTGCGGATTATTTTTAGAACGTGATAAATGAGGAACCACTGTATATGTATTATATAAGTTGCTCTGACAGTGCGGCACGGTGTCAGTTTTCCTCGAGTTATTTTCTTATTTTGTCATTTCTGCACCCGTGTGTGTGCTGAGTTTTACTTCCTGTTGTATCGATTGTTTTGCCCTGTTCTAATGTGTCTGACCCGTGTCCTGTTCCTGTGTGTTCTCTGCTTTTTTGCTGCTTCATCCGTCAGTGTCATGTCCTGCACCTCTTTGGATTTTTGCGTTCGGTTTTACGTTCGACCTTTCTTCATGTTATGTTACACAACTTTTCAAGCGCGGCCCTGCGTTTCGGGTCCTCTTTCCGCTCTAAATGTGACACTGCTGGGAAGTAACTGAATACATGGACCGAAAATAGATATTCCTAACACAAAATGAGTCCCTGTATTCCGATACAGTTACTTTTTAATGTGTTGTGTTTGATCATTCAATTTAGGCGTCCATCTGCATAATATTAGAGAATAAAACATAAAACACAGCTCTTATGGTGCGCACATGTGTGATTTTTCCTTCTCTAATCAGTGGTAGGAAATGCATAACAAACTGTGGCAAAAATAAAGCTGTTTTTATGTTGTGTTGTTACATAACAGTTCAAATGCAACTCACTGTAAAAGTATTCACAGTATTATATAAATCAGAATATAACACAAAAGACATTTGGGCATTCAGTATTCTGTAATTAAATACATTTTCAAGTATTCTTCACGTCGTTGTAGTTGCTTGGGGGATTAATAACAGCTACATAACACATTTGGATCAGTTTTGGCTCATTTTATTTGTGTATGTAGTAAAATAAATGTTTTTTTGGGCCTTTGCAGTAGTATTGGTGATAATGGGAGTTGGCAGATACTTAAAGCTATAGTATCGAAGTCGGTATCAGAACTGAAAAAGATGGATCAGTGCAAGTCTGTATAATTTTTTTTATATTTAGTGTAATACAAACTCATACCAACCCCTTTAAGAAATTCCAGCACCAAATCCAAGACTAACTGTTCTATTTCTGTTCCAAATTTCCACATTTTTTTGCCTAAATATTTGCCAAAATAGTACCCAAGACGACAAAAAAGCACAGCCTCATATTTTATGAAAGTTATTACATTACAAAGCTGTTTTTTCCCCCTGAATTGCATTGCTAAACATACCCAAAAATCCATCTGGCGTAATAGCTCTCGCTCTCCCAAACTTAGCTGTGAGTTAAATTACATGAATTATCCTCTGCGTGTGTCATTGTGCGTTCTCCCTTCTTTTTTCTTTTTTTTTGCATGTTTTTCGCCGCGTTCCATACTGTTCCTCTGAAGCCGAAAACGTGCCCCATCCCAAACTCATTTGGTATGGACACGCTGTGCTGTCCCGGCCCCCTTCGTCTCCGCTCAGTGTGGTGCTTCTGCTATAGGCACTTTGTATTCATGTTGTAACTCTCTCCCCACTTGATTGTACAATACTATGAGAGGCCATTTAAACAGGAAGGGAAGAAGCGACTATAATGCTAATTCAGAGTTATAGATCTGGTTTATGTGATATCATAACATTCTTTAAGGCTACAGTGTAAAACAGAGCTGGTGAACGGGCCAGAACTCTATGGGGGAATTTGCTGTTTAACTCGTTTAACTTCTTCTTCCAACTTCTTTTTGGGCAGTTTTGTTGTTGTTGTTTTGTCTCTTTTGTTATGATTGCCCTAATGTCATATGGATAATACTCTGTTCCATTGTAAAAGAAGCTAAAATGCTTATTTATCCAAAATAAATACGTAAATAAAAACGGTCAGATTGCAGATTTGTTGTCCTAGTTTATGGTTCATATCTCTGTAATTACTGGGCCTATTCACAAGAAACAAAAACTGGCACGCAGTTCACCGCCGTCTCTGTAAGCGAAAATAAATTTACTTTTTAACTTTTTTTTTTTTGTTCCACTGTCCCCTCAAAAAGTACCGCCATTATTCATCTCCAGAAGAGTAATTGTTCTCTTAAAAACACAGAGCTAGTTCATTGTAAACGGTTTACAGTGCAGTCCAAATTTGTTCCTCACTTACTTTATGCATTCAAAGCATCCTAATTATTCACTGCAGTGAGTTTATAGGTGCTCCTCGCAACTTCCAGCTAAGAACAACTAGCATGCTAACACACGCACTGAGATAAATAATAGTTTGGAGCTTCGATTGTTGATTCTGAGAAAATGTACACTGTTTCTCAGTCTTTTATGCTGCGTTTTTAAATCCTTTTTCACATATAAACTGTCATATTTGTTTGTGACGCGAACAGATCAGATGTTTCTTTGTTTGGTTAAAGGGACATTTCATTATTTTGGACATAAGGCCTCATTTTGTAGTGAGCCAGAGTGTTGGAGACATGTGGAGACTCATTAAATATTCCATCCAGTCCTTGTATTTGGAAAGTTTGCTGGGGCTAGGCTAGTGCATGTCAATGGCCATAGTTGTCCTGCCACTAAAAACAGTCTTACCCACTCCACAGAGCACCCGAGGCAAAACTATTATAACTCCAGACTGTCGATGTGAATGTCTGTGTGGAAAGAATAATTTTAGAAGTAAAACCAACGTTGCATTTGAAGGATTTGTGTCTGAGCAGCAGGAGTGAGTTGTACTTCCTGATAGAAAGCTCGGCAGCAATGGTCAGATATATGAGAAAATAGTCCCTCAACATGCGACGATTCATGCGATGCAAGGTTAGTTTTACTTCAAACATTATTCTATCGACACAGACATTCACATGGACAGTCTGGAGTTATAATAGTTTTGCCTCGGGTGCACTGTGGAGTGGGTAAGACTGTTTTGGCCATTGACATGCACTAGCCCAGCACCAGCAACCTCTGCAAATACAAGGACTGGACTGAATATTTTTTTTAAAAAGTGTCTCCACACGTCTCCACCACTCTGGCTCACTAAGAAATGAGACCATATGTCCAAAATAATGAAATGTCCCTTTAACGCACTTCACTGCCTCTGAAATCAGTCGTTTTTGTAAATTTTTGACAAAGCGTGTGGTTCTGGCCGGTCAGAAAAACACCATTGGAGTTTTAAAATGATGACCGCATTTAAGGACGTGACAAATGAACTGTATTAGCTCCGGAATATCCTTAAAACCATTACTGGCCTGTTATGAAGATGTGGTTTTGCATGATTAAGAATGGAAACAAAAGACCGGCGTATAAAGCTGCAGCTCTCGGCGTGGGTCCTGTTCTCCGCAGAGTTTAAAATATGCCAAATTACGCTGACGGTGGTTAAAGCTCGGCTAAATATCAAGTAATCAATGTTAGATAAGGTCAGCGGTAAATGATGACGATGATGAAGACAGAGGACACGGAATGACTGATTACACATGTGGGAATACTATAGGGGGTTACAGGGTTTGTCCCAGTGTGAGTGGGAATACTTTGATTTGGAATTGAGAAGAAATGATCAGGAACAAAAGCGCTAAAAGGTGGTGTTACTTTTCTTTATTTCTTTATTTATGTCTTCTGCTTTACTTGAATATACTTTTAAGTGGATATTTTTTACTTTTGCTTCACTACATTTGAGAGGTTTCTGTACTTTTATGCCACTACATTTTCAGACAGGACTGAAAATTAAAAGTATTTGTTATTATTTATTATTATAGTTTTAGACCTGCTAAAAAAGGCTGTGGTGTTTATTTTGAACATGTTTGATTTGAGTAAAGGAAAATAATTTGAGTAAACAAAAATATACATACAAATGCATAGAAAATATTCCTAAATTCAATTCTATTCAACAAAATTCAGCACAAATCTTTATCAAAATCACTACATTTTAAGCTTTTTTACATCTCATAACCTTTATTTTTTTCTCTTTGGTACATTTTTAACTGGGTACTTTAATCCTTTTACTCAGTATCAGTATTAGTAGATGTTTTCATGTGATACTTTTACTTTTACTTGGTATTTTTTTCTGCAGTATTTGTGCTTTTACTTAAGCAGCAAATCTGAGCACTTCTTCCACCTTTGACCTTTTGGCACCGTGCAGCTTTGGAGGAATGTCAACTGTGTGATTCCACGGAAAGAGAAAACCACATTTCAGAATATTCTCCATAGAGAGATAGAAAAGTTTTTTGCAATACTGTGGAATATGATTTGGCTTTTCCAGATTTTAACGACTAGACCCAAGTCCAGACTCTATTACGACAAAAATCTGCAGTTGAACAATCCTCATTTTACCTCCCCCCGTCTGTATGAAATATTATTGGCCGATAATATTGTGACATCATCGGAAACACGGCAATCGCCAAAGGAGAAACATTTCCATTGGAACGAGCAGAAACTCCACACTCAGGCCAAATTAAAGCCAGACTTGTGGAGATGCGAGCCCGCTCAGAGTGAGATGCAAAAAACAAACAAAAAACAACTCTAGTTATTGGCTAAAAGGTTACACAATGGGGCTATAAAGGTGCAGCGTTTTTGTTTGGAGGGTCCGTCACCTGCTTGTTTATATGTGCGCAAAGAAGATGGGGGTAAGCCAACTTCTAGGTAAATTTGTGTGGAAAAAAAAAAGAAAACCCCTCTAGATTTTTATATTTTGTAGGGCTACATTTTTTTCGTTGGTGCCATTGAGGTCGGGCATGTCCCTTATTGTCAATTTCAAGTTCAAAATATAGGCCCAAAGGTAATTCATCAAATACTCAAATGCAAAAATAATCCTTATAATAATTCCTTATGATGTCCCATTTCCAGAGATACCTCGGTTTTTCTTATCGGACCAGTAGATGCTGAGTAAATGCAATTTGAAATTCAGCGAACGTGCAAAAAAGTGAAAAGAATACATTGCGATAAAATGTGAAATTTGGGCTTTTCTGGCTATGATTTACTTATACACCAAGCTTCATCAGAATTTGACAAAGTAGGGTTTAAATCATTGGGTAAACTGTGGTGGACTGACCCGTATATGTCATTGCTCTGCTGGGAATGTCCCGCAGTATGACATTAAACAGCTCAATTACAGGTGGTTTTATAGCTCAAAAATACATAGAAAAACAGGTATTGACTGTGAGCAGGGTCGCCTCTCCACAGATCTGACCTGTAACTTGGTCTGGTTTGGTCTCCATGACAATAGAAAGCTTTAATACGATACTGTGAAACATTCCAGACAAAGCAATAATCCATAATTCCATGGAGAAAAGGCATTTGACAGACCCTCCACCAGAAAAGTTACACAATGCCCCTTTAAATCTCTCACATTATATTGTACACCTAGTTTAAAGTGCACTGTGTCACTTTCTATTATAGGGTTCACCACCTGGTTATCTGCATGTTATTGTTTTACCGGTAATTTTTTCCCAAATATGACCGTAAACTTGTTTCTCTTTCATTAATTGGATTGAGTGTGTTTTTATTGCCAAACCGTGTCATCTGCTTCTCTTCACTGAGACGGATAAGTTCATAACGTCAGAAACCCATTGCCCCAAAACAGACAAGGCATTAAGGTCTCCATGGAAATCCGGGCCGGTGTGTGCCGCTGGACTAGAAAAAAGTGACATACTGCGTCTTTAAAGGGCCTAAATCGACTCTTGTGAGATTTTAGTTAGGTTAGAATGTTGTTACCTCATCAAAAACATACCTCGAGTTGTGTTTTGTTTCATTTACATGTTTGAGTAACCCTTTATTATTAGTCTGTCTTCATTTCCAAAGCTCAAAATGCTCTGCTCCACCGTGTGATGTCATGAAGTGGCGGTTTTCACATTAACAGCTGCCATTTTTGTTCCTTCGCTCAGCAGAGATGCGCAATTCCAGGTCTGAAATCATCCAAATGATTCTAGTGAAGGCATATGGAGTCTCAAAACACAGTGGAGCACTTCCTGTATCACCACATGACATCACAAGGTGGAAAAGAGAAGACCTCAGCCTAAATTTACAGGGTTTGGAACGAAACAAAACTACTGAAATGATAAAGTAGCGTAATATGGGCCGTTTGGGGAATCCCTCTGTTTACCCCGGAAAATTGTGGGATTGGGAAACTATTCTTAACCAGGGTGGTGACCAATTACATGTGTTTTTACAGGGAAACCAATACAGACAAGTGAAGCAAGAGATGTGACCAGTGCACTCCCACAAACCACACTTAGTAATCTTTTCTATGGATGCAACTGTCATGACGAATGGAAGATTGTCTGGAAATCCTGCTTTGAGTGTCCATAACAAATTAAGGATCCTTTTGGGACATTGCGTTTAAGTTCCTGAACCAGTTTTGTGTTTGAAATCGAATATTGTGCGTCAGTGTTTAGTATTTTTACTGCAAAACAAAACAGTATCGCATTAGCACTGCGTCCTTACAAGTATTAGTCAGTTTCACATCACAATATTTTGATTTATCACGTTTTCGGAGCAAGATTAAGATTATCTGTTATCCATGTGCTTGTCTTCGCTGCATCCATGGAGACATATAGGTGGCACAACAAGGGCCAGATCTATGGAGAGGCAAGCCCACTCACTATATGAAATGTTTTTTTTAAATATGAACATACTTGCAGCCAGTTTAACCCATTTACACCTAAAACACCTGCAAAAAATGCCTATAAAAACCTATATGATTCTAGGGTAAAGGTCCTTATCTCCTGAGGGTTTTTGAAGAATTATCAACGTTTATGAAAACCTTAATATCTCAGCCTCTGAAGCACATAAACACATTAAATAAATTGCATTTTAAAGGTAAGACTCTCAGCTTTCATTAAATTGTCATGAAATTTGATGAAATGAAAAATGAAATGAAATTTGCATCATAAAAATGAGGACAAATCAACAATGCTGCGCAGACGTCCTTATTTACCCAAGGCAGTCCTAGTTTTGAGCTCTGTGTCCCCTGTCCCAGCAGATTTATCCAAAACCACTGATTTGTCCCAGTTTTATGACATGTCCATGTCCCAGGTGTCTCTATTTTTGACCATTTTGATCCCTGCCAACAGTAGAGAAATTCATTATTTGTCATTTGCTGAGGTAAAATAACAAAAAAAGCTGCTTAAAAATGATCAAAACAGAATGAAAATGACTATACTGACTCACATGTACGTCATGAATGGGCCGAGTGCAGGACAATTATCCGTAATTACGCACTCGTTTCACCATTTTATTACCGACCGCCTCAAACCGAGAGTGTCCCAGTTTTTGATATTGAAATTCTGGTCAGCCTAAAATAGCTGCTCACTGTGTCTCAAAGCTAACAGCCGCTGCTATTTAAATGGTAAAATATAAAATAAACAACCTATTAAAATTCAAATTAATTAAAGTAAAGACTGCCCAATTATTTTATATGTAGATGACTTCAGTTTGTGGCGTTGTTTAAATATTTATTATCAGCATTGAGACACAAAGTAGTGACATTAACAGTGTTGTGCACAGAGAATATTAAATAAAGTCAAATTTGAACAGTTTAATGCGTCTCAGGTAAAGCAATAATATCTCCATGGAGACGAGCAAGCATGACAAAATACCACAGTGCACCTTTAATTGTTTTTTTTTCACGTTTTATTTATTTAGCGTTACATTTTCCAAAGCTCTCCGCCTCACATTTCCATCGCAGTCTGTCAGATTGGTCTGTTGGACACGTCTGACCTTTAGTTCCTGTCGGAGCCTGGAGCTGTCACGTCCCGGCTCGGTCTGTGTCCTCCCATTGACCGCTCAGGACTACACTACGTCTGGCAAAGGGGTCCGCTCCCTCAGGACCACCCCGTTCAGCTGCAACGCATCACGGTCATCACAAACAACCAGGCAATTAGCAGGGAATGAAAATGGAAAAATGTAGCTTTATGTATTCTAAGGCTTTTTATTTATTGTTTACTCTCTTTTGTTTGTCTTAACTTGTCTGTGCAGCACTTTTGAAACTGTCAACGTTATAATATGTGCTATATAAATAGAGTAGATTGCATTGGATTGGATTAAATAACTAAATAAATAAAATAATAAATACTGGTAACATCTGCTTAACATTTTATAATAACTGCACTATTGGCAGGCTTAATATACCACGAAGAAAGACGTAATCCATTATGAACAAATCGTTTATAAGCCGCTCCAAATAAGTCCGCTGTGCCCTGTCTGCATCGGATTATTATTTATTTACTGTCCGAGAATCAGGAAGTGCACTGTTAGCATGCTAGTTGCCGTGAGAATTACCAGCACAACTCCGCTCTTGCCTCTGAGAGCTGCGAAAAGCGCTTATAAACCTATTTCGGTGAATGATTCGGATGCTCTGAATGCGTAAAGTGAGAGAGGAAGAACTTTGGACCACTGCAAACTGTTTCAAATGGACTAGTTCAGTTTTTTACGTTTTAAGACAGTAAAATTCTGGTACAGTAGGTTTAATGTTAGGGTTAGGGCATTAATTAAGAAGTTACCCTGTACTCTTCGTTCAGTAAGACTTTCTTCAGAATTTAATAAGGCTAATTAAAGGCGTTTTTCTGGAGAATGGTCTTGTTTTGTCCTAGTTTGGCATTAAACTTAATAACATGGGTTTTTATTGACCTAAAAACCTGCGTTCTCACTGCGGTAGCGAGCTTGCCTCTCCACTGATCTGACTTGTAACCTGGCCGTATGGTGTCAGCCGCTGTCTCCGTAGAAGTGGTAAATTTTTATCTAGCACTTTTCCATCTTCAAGGTACTTAAAGCGCTTTCCAACAAGGAACCACTCACCCATTCACACACACTCACACACCATTGTACGCTGACACTGGGGGTGAGGTGGGTTAAGTGTCTTGCCCAAGGACACAACGACAGCCTCATTTATCTGTGGGAGCTGGAATCACACCAGCTAACCTGTGGGTCAGTGGATTTGATCGCTCAACCAATGATGTTTTTTATGTCGAGGGCGGGATTCGAACCGCCAACCTTCGGTTCCGTGGACAAACGCTCTGTGATAAACAAGAGAGAAGCAGATGATGGAGGATCCACCGGGAAAGTTCCACAGTGCATCTTTAAGTGTAGTTATCATAAAGTGTTACTGAAACTCTCTGGAAGTTGACGGTTTAACGTGGACGACTGTCGTGTTTTAAATCTGTTTTACGTGTTTGCTTATTTGGGGTTTTAACAGGAGAGAGAGAGAGAGAGTTCTGCAGGGACAAACTGTGGAAGAATGAACGTACTGTCCACACCATGGCACCGGACCAGGGACAGAGGAGGGGGGCACAGGGAGGGCATCAGGGGCACAAGAGGGGAGAGAGGAAGAGGGAGGGAGAGTGTGAGAGAAAGGAAAGGGGAGAGGAGAGAGGGAGATGGGAGAGAGAGAAGTGAGAGATGGGAAACAGAGAAGAGAAGGAGGGCATCGGGTGAGAAGGGGGGAGAGAGAAAGAGAGGGAGGGAGAGTGTGAGAGAAAGATATGGGAAAGAGAGCAGGGAGATGGGAGAGAGAGAAGTGAGAGATGGGAAACAGAGAAGAGAAGGAGGGCATCGGGTGAGAAGGGGGGAGAGAGAGACAGAGGGAGGGAGAGTGTGAGAGAAAGGAAAGGGGAAAGAGAGAGATAAAACTGAGGGAGAGAGAAGGGAAGAGGAGAAAGGGAGATGGGAAAGAGAGAGAAGAGAAAGAAATAGAGAAGAGGGTCAGAGAGAGAAAGATATGGGAAAGAGAGCAGGGAGAGATAGAAAGAGAGAGTTGGAAAAGAGAGACAGAAGAGAGGGATAGAAAACTAGGGAGAGAGCAAGGATGAGAGAGAGAAGAAAGATATGGGAAAGAGTGAGAGAAGGGGGAGAGAGAGAGATTGGGTAGAGAAAAGGGAGGGAGAGATAGAGAAGAGGGAGAGAGAGGAGAGAGAGAAGAAAGATATGGGAAAGAGAGAGAGATGGGAAAGAGAAAGTAAGAGGGGAAGGAGAAATAAGGAGAGGAGAGAAAGATGAGGGAGAGAAGAGAGAGGGATAGAGAAGAGAGAGAGTGTGTGAGAGAGAAGAAAGATATGGGAAAGAGGGAGAGAGAAAGAGGATGAGAGAGAGATGGGAAAGAGAGAAAGTAAAAGGGAAAGGAGAAATGAGGAGAAGAGAGAAAGATGAGGGAGAGAAGACAGAGGGATATATATAGAGAGAGACAGGAGAGTAAAAGAGAGGGAGAAAGGGCATTGGGGTGAGAAGGGGAAAGAGAGAGGAGGAGGAAGAGGAGGGGGTCGGTCATATTTTGGCAGAGCTGAGCACATATTCACCCCGCATTACCATCCATGTCCCCGCTATTCCCTCATCGCGCATTTTTTCCTTTCTTCTCTTCCAAAAGCCGAGCCTCGATTGCCATAAAACTCCAGCAAACCGCATATTTAATTAGTTTTAGTAAATTTGCATGCTGCGAATTGAAAATATGTGAAACCAAAGAGTATTCGAAACCAGGGAGATTGTATATTTCCTCTTTTGCCACCTGTTAGCTGCTGTCCGCCAATCAAAGCCTTCCAACTTTTGTTTCTAAACTCCTCTGCCCCAAATACATAAATATAAATGAGCTCTCTTCTTGTTTTTTCAGGAATATGTAGGATTTTATACGCTCTATTGCTATTCCAACGCAGAAGCAAAACCATCGGCCGCCTCGATGCTTCCAGAGCCCTTTCTTTAATTAAAAAAAATATAAATAAATAATCATAAGCTCCATTTGTACAGGATTAGTATTACTTGTGGACCTTTGGTGAGTTGTATTAAATATAACTTTTAAAAACAAGGTTTACAAAGTGCTGTACAAGCAGCAATGAACAATACAAAACACATAAAAATAGCACATAAAGCAAAGAAAACAGTCAGTGATGCAACGAATCAGATTCATTCTAATAATAGATAATAGAATAAAAAGAAGTAGGGAATAAAAAGAAGTACGACCAGTTAAAGGAAGGCCAACCGATAAAAATGGGTTTTAAGAAGCGATTGAAATTTTGGATCTTAATCCCGTCCGAATGTACCATGTCTGTAATTTATAAAGCAAAATCTCTACTATATTTCTCCAAACACAGACGTCTGGTGTTAATACTAGTCCCGTACGAATCTCTTATCAGTCTGTTGTTGTAATTATGCGATTTTTCTATCTCTTTCTTTTCTTTCCGTGTTTTTGTTTCTTTCAGTCTCTGTGTCGATGTCAGTAAAATAGAGTCATTTACGGACTTTGCTTATCCCGTGTAAATAGGGCTGCAGACTGTGTACATAAATGGACATAGCGAACCTGCTAACCGCGGCGTTCCAAACAGAAAGTGCTAATGGGCGTGATTCCAGCTCCACCCATTCTGGCTCCAATTGCCTTTACATTGAATAATTGTCACCCTTGTCTCTGTAACTGCTGCAGCGAGCCTCATCATTTTGGTCTTAAATTGGTCGTATTAACCTGCTCTACGTGATCCTGGTGTTTTTATTCTGCTATTTTATCCATAAATCAATTTCTGTTCCTAATATGAAACCTGTAAATTGTACATTTTTGTGTTACATTATAGTTTAATGTTTTCTACTTTATTTTATTCTATTTTATTTATTGCATGTTTAGTGTTTGTCTACGTTTTGCTCCAAGTACCGCAGCAATTTCCTAATGTTGTGAACCTGTTCACTCATCTGGCAATAAAACCCTTCTGATTCTGATCTGATTCTGGCTCCAAATTCGCCCCAAAACTGCGAAGCCTCGATGAGCTTTACTTGACTGGAGCCGAACGGTCCCTTAGTCCATTTCTTTCTACTTCTTTTCTACTTCTATGGATTAAACTGAACAAAAATTGCAGTAGCATGAACTGCATCAACATCTAAACATTTGGACAGTTGCAGATCTGTTCTTTTCTGTTCTGAGCTTCTTAAAACAGTAAAAATAGGCTAAATGGGGGAAGTGTCTTGCCAAAAGACCTGGATTAGAGCTGTCAACCTTTGCCTGCATGGACAATACTGTATCTATCGTAGGGCTGTGCATTTAATTACATTTTAATTGAGATTCAGTCATGTCTAAATATCAATAATAAGCTTGGGTCTCCACAGCCAATCCTCTGTAAAAGCATCTGGTTTGAAGCAGTGTGGAGAATTTGGACATGTTTTGGAGGAAAAATTTGACTTTTTAATTTGTTTTTATAAGCCAGAATCGAATCAAATTGAAAATTGTGAGCGCGAAATATGAGAAAAAAATGTGATTATATTTCTGTCACATGCCGAACCCTTTTCCAGCTCCATCATTTATCATTGTAATAATCGTACTGTAGCACCACTGCTCCGCCGACGTCTCCACCAAACTTTATCCAGCCATTATTATTGATCAGACTCATTTATTTTGCCTGCGATTCAGAGTAGACACCGCTTCAATATTTTACGAACATGTGAGTCTGGTCATTGGTGAGTTTCCCTGTTTTCAGATGGGCTTGATTGACATGTGGATTAGCCAATCAGAGGCAAGCGTGATCTGTGTTAAAACATTTACTGTATGGCTGCTTACGAGGACAAAAAATGGGAAACATATCATAAGAGACTGAAAAACATAATGGATTTCAATGAACGAAGGAGGGAAATCTGTTAATCTGAGGTAAGAGAACTGTATTTTTGTTCATAAATGTTAGATGACTGCTACGATCCACCTCTGTTAGGGGCAGGCGTAGTAACAAAAAAAAAACAGGATGAAAAAATGGAAGAAATAAAGTAATTTAATTAACACAATGTACAAGGTAACAAAACAAAACATGCTAAAATATGTACACAACATGACCTAAACTAAGAAACAAAAGAACAGGACTAACATTTAACAAGTTGTGCCAAAAACAGGTCACGTGGGCTTACACAGAAAAACAAGTGACTCAAACAAAACAAGTGACTCAAACAAAACTAAATCACAAGTGTCCCAAAGTAAAAATCACATAAATCCACAAACAGAATCAAGTGACAAAACAGAAAGCACGAAACAGAACTAAACTAACCGAGTCTCAACACACACAAAATCAGACATGTACTAGAACAAACAAAGTGACTGACACGAAAGAGACACAGACACACACAAAATGGCCGACTGTCCACAAAAACCAGCCGCCCCGAACAGGTGAGGGGAATCTCCTTAAACAGGGGGAGGAGGCTGTAGGTGAGGTGGGAGTGGCCGGGTGCAGAAGTGCCCCACCAAACCATGGGACAAAAAAAAGGAATTAAAACACACACAACACAAATCAAAGAACTGCAGGTCTGGAGCCATAACAATGACCAATGACCTCTTTCGTTTCACATTTGTCACGGAAATAAACAAATCTGACTAGGCGATCATGTTTGGTCCGACTCAAGGGAGAAACCCGCTCTTTGAGGAGTTTAACCTCCTTCTTTCTGGGTGGAGTCTGAGAATGCTCCGGATTAGAACTCAGGGAGCGTGGACTTCCTTTATTTCTGAAGCCATAACCAGGATGGATGCTGCGTCTTAAAGCTTGGATCAGTCGTGGCGAAATACGGTTACATCTCCTGTTTTTTTTGTTTTTTTTGCATATCTTTAAGGAAATGTACTGTATGTCTGCATTATTCAGCGAAACTTAAGCTGTGGTTAAGTGTTTTATTGAATTGTGTTGTATGTCTTCTGTATGTCTGACACTGCTGCACAACAATTTCCCTCTGGGACAATAATAAAATTGAAAGGAGAAGAGAGAGTGGGAGCGAACGGGGGAGGGAGAGAAGACAGAAACAAAGACAAAGAGAGAGGACGAGCGGTTGTGTTTTGTTTTTTAATTTGGTGGTGAGAGAAATTATTTGAAGTTATTTTGTCTGTAAATGATAGATGAACAATGACCTAATTCGATTCACATGCGTCACTGAAATACACAAATCTGATTGTCATGATTGGTCAAATTCGAGATCGAACAATGGGCTGACCAAACATGATCGTGGATTTGCCAGAGGATCATTTATTTTCAATTGAGAAACAGTATGGACCTTTATAGAATCAACAATTGCACCAAACTATTATTTTCAAGTATAGTGTCATAGTACTCGAGACCGGTCTTGGTCTCGAGACCGACCTCGAGACCATTTTTTTGTGGTCTTGCTCTCATCTCAGACTTGACAGCATTTGGACTCGGTCTCAGTCCTGAAGGCGCTTGGACTTGGTTTTGTCTCAGTCTTGAAGGCGCTTGGACTTGGTTTTGTCTCAGTCTTGAAGGCGCTTGGACTTGGTTTTGTCTCAGTCTTGAAGGCGCTTGGACTTGGTTTTGTCTCAGTCTTGAAGGCGCTTGGACTTGGTTTTGTCTTGGTCTTGAAGGCACTTGGACTTGGTTTTGTCTTGGTCTTGAAGGCGCTTGGACTTGGTTTTGTCTTGGTCTTGAAGGCGCTTGGACTTGGTTTTGTCTCGGTCTTGAAGGCGCTTGGACTTGGTTTTGTCTCAGTCTTGAAGGCGCTTGGACTTGGTTTTGTCTCGGTCTTGAAGGCGCTTGGACTTGGTTTTGTCTCAGTCTTGAAGGCGCTTGGACTTGGTTTTGTCTCGGTCTTGAAGGCGCTTGGACTTGGTTTTGTCTCGGTCTTGAAGGCGCTTGGACTTGGTTTTGTCTCAGTCTTGAAGGCGCTTGGACTTGGTTTTGTCTCGGTCTTGAAGGCGCTTGGACTTGGTTTTGTCTCGGTCTTGAAGGCGCTTGGACTTGGTTTTGTCTCGGTCTTGAAGGCGATTGGACTTGATTTTGTCTCAGTCTCAAGGTCTGACACTCAAGTGATTAAATGTGTCAAAAATAACTGTAAAATACAAATAAATGTCAAAAATGTCAAAGAATGTCTCGATTTGGTCTCGATCAGCCGTGGTCTCAGTCTTTAAAAGTCTCGGTCTTGTCTCGGTCTCGACCCTCAGAGGTCTTGGTCTTGTCCTGGTCTTGGAACCCTGTGGTCTCGGATAGGTCTTGGTCTCGATTAGTGTGGTCTTGACTACAGCACTAATAAGTAGTTATATAAATTGTTCAGAATTTTACGAGAATTTTGGAGAGGAGACGTCTTCTGCATTTGAGAGACACGTGACACAAACGAGCAGCTGTGGTTGGACCGTCTCAAGTCTGGACGGAGGTTTTTCACTTGAACTTGTTGAACCCCCGTTTGCTTGTACTATACTACCATTTCTTCCTCTCCTCTCCTTGTCTCTCCTCCTTTTTTTCTTGTCTTCCCTTGACGCCTTGTCCCCCGCTTCCCCGCTCGCCGTTCATTTGTAACAGCTTCAAAAAACACGCTGGCACAGAATACACAGACAGATGTTGGTCATGAAATATTTATCTCTCTGATTGTAACCTGGATTCAACACTATACCATATATTATTAATGACGAATGGGCCTTTTCTTTCTAAAGTCAGCGCTGCGTTGATTTGTGAAATAGCTGTATGAGTGCTTTTCTGATATCTCTTTCCCTTCTTGTTTTTATTTATCTCTGCGTAAGCATTGTAGCCGGTGATATGTGATGAGTTATGAGGGGCTCCGGAAAACAGCAAAGTCAGGACTGTCCCGGAAGGATGAATCTCGGAAATCTATCTTTATCTGTTGGCATGACGATGATGACTGGCCGTTTAAAGACACCCTCGCCGTCGGTGGAGATGGGGCCGGCAGCGGTTCAGCCCGCAAGCGGCGTTCCAGGGCTCCTCCCACTGCTCTGGCGCATAAATAAAAGGGAATAACAATGTCAAAGCTGCATGTTAAGATTTATACAAGACCACTGGGTTTCTTTTCTCAAGAAGGTGCGCTGTGTAACTTTTCTAGTGGTCTGACACTTGCTTGTTTCCATTGAGATGTTATTGCTGTGCCTGAAATGTTACACAGTGTGGCATTAACCTTATCTCCCTCCCATTTATTCAATTAAACATGTTTTTATTGCTCAAAACTACCATAAAAAACATGCATTACTCAAGACAGATCTGACCATTAACCTGGCCTGGTAGTGTCACCTGCTTGTTTCCATGGAGATAAGCTTAAATGACATACTGTGGAACATTCTGCGCAAAACAATAAAATCTACATGAAGACAGGCAGATCGCATGATCAGACACACTACCATTGTAAAAGTTATGTAATGCACCTTTAAGGCACATTGTATTGTCCTTGAATTGAAAATTGTCTTTTTCATTTGACAAATCCTTCAATACTATTTGGGAAAACTGAGTAGCGCCACCTAGAGACCCATGTCCAGATCTTGAGCTAAATCTAGAGTTTAGGCTACCACACTCTACAGGATTTTTCGATCTTAAACAATTTTTAAACGTGCAACAAAAAACGCAGAACACAGACATGAGGAGAATCTTATGAGACTTAAAATCTATGATCACAAAGACGGCAGCGGGATCTGTCTGCGGACCATAGGATATAAAGTTGTGAGCGCTATTGCATCTACTGTTTTCTGTCGACAGTAAAAAGAGTCGCTTCGAGACGCTTAAGTGTTCAAAGATCAGAGCTCTGCACTTCGAGTTTAGATACAAGTCAAAACTGTGCTATTATATTTGTGAAATGTGGTGCAATACTTCAGGAAAAACACCTCAAAATGGATTAATAGTGCGGTTTTGTGGACTGGATGTCATTATTTACTGAGGACAATTTCTATGGATAATGTGGATGAGACGCTGCACTTTAAATTGACCACTTAACGAGAGGTGAGTAATAAAGTCTTTATTTTTGCTATATCCTGAGTTTGTATCTTGCGTCTTTGTGTCCGTCGCTCCATCTGCCTCGGACGCTCTGTTTTATTGGCTGTTGCTGTACCGTTGCTGATGTTTGTGTGGTGTCCTTTAGGAATACCTAGCTGGAGGATTAGCCAGTGCATGTTTTATGTTGATGAGGAAAAATTGGAGTAAAAATTAAAGCAAATTGACTCAAACATGGAGAGAATATCCAAACTCCATACAGAAAACCTCAACCCAGTCTGGGAATTGAACCTAAAACCTCCTGGCTCTGTGGCAGGACTGCTAACCACCCACTATTGCATATTTCCCCATTCTTATTGCCCCCATCAATCAGTCAGAACCACCTTTACTTCTCCATTATTCACCTCCCTGTGGCCTCTTTCTCTCATCCCCATCACAGCAGCAGAACCATCCGTCACTTCATCCCCTCCTCTTCACTTTAAACCCCTGTTCTCATGACGATTGACCATTTAAAGCCACTCTCGCTGTCTGTGGCGGTGCTGCCAGCAGCGTTTTGGCCGCGAGCCGCGTTCCAGGGCTCCTCCTACTGCTTTGACACGTAAATAAAAGAGAATAATAATGTTGAGAGAAGGCCCGCGCTGCATGCTAATACTGCTCCCAATGCCCTTTAAGCAGAGCAGCATATCAAAAGGTGGAAAATATGATCCTAAGAGGCGTCTAACGGTGCGTGACAAGCTGTAAGCCTGTGCCGCTGGAGCTGTGCCGTTTATTCACAGCTAAATAAAACTATTAGGGCGCATTTAAAGCCGCACAACGGGATTTATGCTCCAGTACCACCCACCAGCAGCACTGTACTATCCCTCTCCAGCAAAATACTCACATTACTATAACTACTATTTATGAATATTCTAGATTAGAGGTTCCTTTTTGCTTATCTTTTTGGCAACGTGCAGTAAATACGTTGCAGAAACATTTGGCTGTGTTTGATTATGTATTTATTTAACCTTCATTTATCTCGGAGAACGGCGTTAAGGTTAAAAAAATGTTTTTATCAAAAGAGTCCTGGCCAAGTAGCAGTAAAGTTGAACCCACCTCATGCCACATTCATAAGTACAGCACTCTGAACTGTTGTACACATTTATCAATCTTGGACGGCTCCTACTGAAAGCGAGTGATAAATATTTGTCACAACGTTCCGTGCTTTGAATCTGATTGGTCAAAAAAGAGCGAGAAATCACAGTTTTGTTGCATCCAGTTGAGAGAAAAGCCCAGACGTCCTCCCTGCCCATGAAGCGCTTACCTCTGCACAGTTTTAGTCCATATTTTCTCTAAATTAGGCTGAAGTATGTCCGTTGGCGTCACCATGTTTGTTTTGGTTCGCTTTGGCCTCCGCACAGACCTCAGTGCTGCTCTGCGATTGGTCCGCTCACCAGAGATGAGTGCCGAGATGAATCCTTGTGAGTCGCATTAAGAAGCACATTACAGAAACATATGTGGCTGGATTTAAAGGTCAGTGTCCAGTTTTGGTGTGTATTCTTATTTTGCTGGTGTTGGTGATCTACTTCAGTAAAAATGTTTTCCTGTAAAATTGGCTGTTCGACTCATGTGACCTGCAGTGTGAGATTTCTGTTGCGTCCCATAATTCCTCTTCCTAATATCAAGACCAAAACAAAGCTCTGATTAAAGTCTAACTTGAATAACAGATTCAGATGGAGCGGCACCTTAAATACTCACATAAAGGCATTTCTATATGTACTGGTAAAGGTCCACTGGTGCCATTAGTTTCCGAGCGGCCCTGGGAGTGAATAAAACCGCTTTGGTGGGAATTTCCTCGGTTCAGATTAATTGGCATGCACGAGGAGTAAGTGTCCACAGTCTGCCCATCACAGCACTACCAGAGCATGACAAGCACAGCCTATCTCCCACTTTTCATTAGGCTCCGGACAGACACACCACAAGCTTTATGCTAAACACTTTTGATAGTAGCCTGTCTCCATCTCTCTCACACCCAAGACCCTTTATTTATTTATCAATTTCCTTTCAGCGCCATCAAAACAAAGCAGCAGAATGCAACAAAAGATGACAAGATCAAGTGGCTGTACCCAGTTCTGTCCAAAAGTTTGTTTTGCCACAGGATGCATGTATTGTAAAAGCAGATCTGGAGATAGAAATGAGGCCACTGTGCGCTGTCTGCGTCCAATTATGAAGCGTTTTATCCTCTGAGAATCAGGAAGAGCGCTCTTAGCATGCCTTACCATGACAGGAACATTTCGATCTGATTCTCTGAGAGTTGTGAATAGCTTCTTTTTTTTTTTTTTAATTCAGAACCATCATCTTTTGTATAAAGATGAAATTTTATATTTTATTTCTTATTTTTATACACATTTATATAATTAGGTCTTATACGTCTCTTGCTATTTTTGCTACTTATTTAGAATGTATTATTACCATTTATATTTTTTACTCTTTGTTATTATATTATATTGTGAAGTGTGAGCTACTGAGTCCAAATAATTCTACCGTGGATCAGTAAAGTTTGTCTAAGTCTAAGTCTACCGTAAATAATTAGGATGCTCAGAATGCACAAGGAAAGTGAAGAATAACTTTGGTGTTTTTCATATTTTAAATTCAGTAGAAATCAGGTTTACCCTGTTTGGCCAATTTACACGTGTTTCTCATTCTCAGTGGACAGGTCATGTCTCAAATGAAATCTCACAGCCTCCAGAATTCAGTCACTGAGCTGCAGCAGCTGCACTAGCACTGATTCGTGTTTGACTGCAGGAGCGTGTTATCAACAGTCTTATGAGACACATTTTACCTCATCAACAGACACATTTTACCACATTTTACCTATGACTGAGAGGTTTTCATTTTCAACTTTATTGTCATTACACATGTATAAATACAAGATAATGAAACGTGCTTTAGCGTCTGATCAGAAGTGCGACATATACAGAATGTGGAGTATATACAATATAGACTATATAAAGTACATTACAGTGTATATTTTAGTTTGTAGTGAATATATACAAATAAATAAATATGGCTGTATGAACAGGAGGGAATTAGTTTTTTTTTAAATTTTTATTTAACCTATATTTAGCCAGGAAAGTCCCATTGAGATTACTAATCTCTTTTTCAAAGGCCACACACACACATCACTTTCATACTAGGCAATGTGGGTGAAGTGTCTTGCCTAATGACACAACAACAGTTTTTACCACTGGCGCCCAATGACATATACATGGAGGATATATATATGACATATATATATATATATATATATATATATATATAATGTCTCTCCATCTTTTTAATTTTATGATGATTATTTATGTTTTAATTTGTTTGTATTGTGATTTTAATGCATTTCCTATTCTGTAAAGCACTTTGAATTACTTTGTGTACGAATTGTGCTATACAAATAAACTTACCTTGCCTTGTGTTACAAAATATGGGTCGTTTAATATAATAATGCAAATTATTATTATAGTATTTTGTCATGCAACTAAAAAACTAAACACAGATTTCCGAGAGTACATTATTAGTCTGTCTCCAAAGCTCAAAATGCTCTGTTCCACCTTGTGATGTCACGCAGCAGTCATTTTCAAGCTAATAGATACCTTTTTTTTCCTTTTGTTCCAGGGCTGAAATCATCCAAATGATTCTTGTGAAGGTGTGTGGAGTTTAAAAACACAGTGGAGCACATCCTGTATTCGCACATCACAAGGTTGAACAGAGCGTTTTCAGTCTGAGAGAAGAACTCCACCTAAATATGCAGGTTTTCGTGTGTTAAATATGTATGAATTTAACCAAACACAACTCCAGGTCTGTTTGTGATGAGGAAACAACATTATAACACAGATCGGAAAACAGCGTGATACGGGTCCTTTAAAAGACACTCCTTGAACAAAGTCTATCAAACAAGCACAAAGCAGTGAATAGCCAGCGGGGATTTACCAAGAGGAAATACGGTATCAGGACTGTGCTTTGACAGAAGGAGGAAATCAATGGCTAACTGTCTAGGTATGATTAACAGAGCTTTTATGCTGGCTGCGTGCTCGCTCAATTTACAAAATGTACATTTCATTTATCCAGACGCATTCACAGGCAGCGGCTCACTTGGCAGAATTATGATTTGTATATATGCAACAAGGGTAAACTAATTAAAGTAGAAAGTGAACAGCTAGCTCGTTTTTGTTTTTCTTATTTATTTATTTATTTGAATGTTGCGGCCGCCTGACTTGAAACGAAAAGGGGGAGTAAATAACGCTGATTGTCAGTCACGGTTTTGGAGACGTCGAAAGAAAATACAAAGGTTTTTTTTTGTTGTTGCTTTTTTGTGAATTCATATCCAAAGTGCATCTGGAAAGAGTGTTGTTATTTTTTAATGCCAAGAAAAAACAGCTCAAGGAGACAGTTTGTCAGATTGTGGGGAATAAGTGATAGATCTAAAAGGTCAACAACTGAACTTCAAGCGAAAATGGTTCAAATGCAGAGTTGAAGCTTCGGGACTACAGCTCAGACAGAGCAGTGAGACGGCAGAGTAAACTTAACACCCTATGAATTAAAGAAGCGCTGTGTAACTTTTTGTCTGTCTGCTGTTGTTCCACAGTACGGCATTAAAGTTTATGCACCGTATATTTCGGACTATAAGGCGTAATATCAATGAACAGGTCTATTTTCATACATAAGGCGCATTAAGTGAGACTGATACTTTAGCCCAGGAATCCTCGATCCATCGGCAGATCGTGGCGTAACTTTCCCGGCGTTGTCTCCCTGTCTTGGTGAATGTGTGTTCGTCTTCTGTCGTCCAACGCTCCCACGCAGCTGCAATTTAACTCTGAACGACCTGTTGACACCAATATCTAGCGGTTGGAGTTCTTAATCCCCCAGGAATGATGGCAGCACTGAATTAGTTTACTTCACTCGGGCCATTTTGGGCTCCTTACACACACAATATAATATTATGTTGAAGCACAGTACGTAGGATCCCCTCGCAAACCAGATGTTATAAATAAATAAATCAATATTATTCCGCGAGGCTCCTGACCACGGTCGCCGTAATGTTCCGACAATCCATCCAGCGGTGCGGCTTCGTAGCTTAACAAAGTCGTACTAAAACATTCTGACAGATTTTTGAGCGCCGTGGACCACAAAAAATCAGTTTGAGGTCAGTGAGCACAACCAGAATTAATACATAAGGTGCACTGTTGATTATTGAGAAAATTAAAGGATTTTAAGTGAGCCTTATAGTCGGAAAAATGCAGTACGCAAAATTAACTCTTTCTGTTGTGTTATAATGTTGTTACCTCATCAAAAACAGACCTGGCGTTGTGTTTTGTTTCATTCACACATATTTGAGTAATTCTTCATCGTTAGACTATTGTGAAACCTATAGTGACAATCAAATGTAGCGTCAAAAGCAGTATTATAGTTTTTTATCTATATTAATACAAAAACATGATTTATTTCACACTGATCTGAAGGTTGGCGGTTCGAATCTCGTTCCCGCAGATTAATCCTGTGGTTGTGTTCTTGTGCAAGAGACTTAAATCTCTCTTAAACCTCCTCGCTTGTGTATGAACGTGTGTGTGTGTGAATGGGTGAGCGGTTTGAGTGTCTTGAAGTTGGAAAAGCACTGTATAAAAATGTGCCCAAGACAAGTCAAAAAGAAAGATATTACACAGAGGCTGCAGAGCTGTAAATTCACATGTCCCAAAGGAGTGGGAAGAATCATAACTTATTTTATTCTAGCTCCTTTTCTAACTGGATCCTTAAATGTTCAGTTTCCTGTTCCAAGTTAATTTATAACATGTACTGTAAAGGAAAGTGTTTGTCTTGTTAATCTATTAAAGGGCCCTTATGTTATTTTCTGATCTATGTCATAATTTTTTATTTGTTTTGTTTCATTCACATTCATTTCAGCCCAGGAACTGGCCATTTCTACTGAACTAAAGGTAAAAGCTAAAGCTGTTAACCTGAAAACTACCACTTCATGACATCACAAGGCGGAACAGAGCATTTTGAGGTTTGGGGATGCAGACAGACTGATAATAAACGATTATTCAAACGTGTGAATGAAACAAAACACAACTCCAGGTATGTTTTTAATGGGGTAATAAAATTTAAGGCTCACAAGAGTCAATTTTGCATAATACAGGACCTTTAAACATCAAGCAGAGTTAAAATACTGTACATATTATTGCCAAAATGCTGAAATTTGACCCAATTCTTGACCAGTGAAAATGGGATAACCTGTCAGGAGCATTGTCTGGAGAACATATCATTTTTATTTTAGTAGATTTCACTTGGTAAGTTAAATTATCTACCACCAGAACAAGACATTTTGTGCTTAAAATAGGACAAAACATATTGTTCCGTTTAAAATAAGAAACAAATCCCTTGAAATAAGTTTATGACTGCTATGCTACTTAAGATAAGAAAATATACTGTTCCTCTAGTTGATCATTTTACTTGTAAGTCAAATCTCTTCAAGTAAAGATAATATGTTCTTAAAGGTGTATTGTGTAACTTTTCTGGTGGAGCATGGCATTAATCTTTTCTATCTTCATGGAGACCAAACCAGACCAAATTACACGTCAGATCTGTGAAGAGGCGACCCCGCTCACAGTCAGAATACCTGTTTTTCTAGGTATTTTTGAGCTGTAAAACCACCTGTAATTGAATAAATGTGAGGTAGAGCTGTTTAATGTCACACTGTGGAACATTCTAGGCAGAGCAATGACATTTCCATAGAAACAAGCAGCCAAAAAGTTGCATAGTGCTAGTGTAGGTTGTGAAAAGTTCTCTAATCTGACATTATATTGCCGTGATTTAGTGCATGCATTGGCTGGCTTGTGTTTCTCGGGACAGACTTGTTACTCTGCCGACGCTTTCACACCTCAGACCTTCAGCCTGTTAGAGGTTTCCACCAAAGTGCCATTTGTTTGGGCAGGTGTCAGCGCGGCATTAGCATCTGAAAGTGCACTAACGGACCGGCATTTGTAACTCTGACACCATGAGGAATATGTGGATTCAAGTCTACAGGGAAAAGTCATTTGAGTAGAACATTTCTTAGTAGCTCTATTTATAAGTAGATAGATGAACGTTGGCAAACTCATGATTTTAGTTCTAAGCAATGATGTGGCTTCATTAGGTGTGGACAAAAATCGAGACAAAAAGTGCACAGTGTTAAATTTTTTGGTTACGATTATGTTTACACTGACACGAATCGCCATATCACCATATTAGAAACAATTTGCGTCCAGACAAGTCGTTTCTGCGTCCGTGAAACTGCCTGAAACGTTAGTCACATGATTAGGCTGGTGTCACGTCACAACGTCACGTGGGCAGTAAAAACAAGGAAGTGGAGCACCGTGTCTGAAGTTACAGCAGCCGATTTTGAGCCGAGGAAGATTCTTTTCATGGACCGACGACGAGGTTCGGTTTCTAGCTATACTGTTTTTCGTCTGTCTGGGGTTTGTTTAAACCGTTTTCCACAATAGCATCACATGACCAATGTCACGAATCAGCAAATCAGGAAGGTGCAAGTCACAGTGATGTAGTTCAAAAAGGACGGCAACTAGAGCTCCTGTGTCAGTGTATCAGTGTTTTCAGGCGTCCACACGGTGCAGGATCAGATCTGTACTCAGGTGAATGTTGGAGCTGTCGGCACCAGATCGTTCCGTCTCTGGAGCCGTTTTCCATCGGATTAGTGTGGACGAACACTGCATCTGCAACAAAAACGACTCGAATACGTACTAGTGTGGATGGGGCCTGAGGGTCCATCACCTGCTTGTTTCTATGGGTATGTCATTGCTCTGCCTGGAATGTTCCACAGTATGACATGGTCTGCCTTACATTTATTAAATTACAGGTGGTTTTATAGCTCAAAAATTTCCTAAGAAAAAACAGGTATTCTGACTGTGAGTTGTGTTGCCTCCACAGATCTGACCTGTAACTCGGTCTGGCTTGGCCTCCATGAAGGTAGAAAGGTTTAATGCCATACTGTGAAACATTTCAGACAAAGCAATAACATCTCCATGGAGAAACCTTCCACCAGAAAAGTTGCACAATGCACCACTTTGCTCTTTGATGTTCCACTCCCTCTTGTCTCCAGAAATTGCAAACAAAATATGGCCTCAGAATGATTCAAAATTTGTTTCAGATTTTGATCTGATCTTGACTCTGAATTCTCTCTCTGTTTTTTATTTAGTTTTTTATATTGTGTAACATCCAAGTACGACAGACATTTGAGTTTTCTGTTTAAATAACATAACTGAATAAAAAAGTACACACTGCATGGGAAAATTCTGAAAACCAAGAATTGTAACCAATGAAAAACGCTTGCAGCACTGCGCCACGTCGTCAGTACAAGTCATATTTTGGAGCACATCAAGGCTAATTACATTCCTGATATTGTTGGCTAATCTTGCTCGTTGACCCCGTCTTATTGCTATGGCTAAAGTCAGTGAAGCAAAAGAATGACTAACCCAAGACAAGCTAACTCCGACCGGCTCAATCAGCGCATTACCTCATGTTATGTCTGACTCCCATTACAGCCACAATAGCCACAGACGGACTAACAAGCTCAGACCCTCTCAGCGTCCCCCTTTTCCAGCTTTTCGCAACAATAATTCCTATTTACTGATCATAAATGGATCCGGCAAAGCGGAGAGACGAGACAAAGCACTCGACGGTGAAGTGGGGTGGTAACAAGGCTAGCTTCCGCCGCGACCTGATTTATGGAAATAAGGGTTCGGAATGGGGGAATTTTCCAAAGAGGTTTTTAAAGGCCAAGAGTAATATCTGTCAAAGCTGATTGACTATGAGGGAATGCAGGCGAAATGATGCTTGTGTTTTGAATTGGACAAATGTGGAGGGCCATTCACAAAAAATACTATTATCAAGCTGGTGTTGCGGGTAGTGCAGGGTTTGATGAATAACAAGGTTCGTTTTAACGAGTTTGACGGCTACACACGGCGATTGCTCATTTTTGAAAATAAGTTATTTCTTGTAAACAAAGTGGAATTTCAATGATTGCCTTAATCGTATTATAGCAAGGGTTTGAGGGTGTCTTTTAGTTAATGAAGCAGCGTTTTGTTGAATTTGAAACGCTGACGGCGAGATGTGTTTTTCAAGGTTTGGAGAGACATTCGGAAAAAAAAAAAATCCTGCTGATTATTTTAGGAGCGAAAAAGTCTATCGGAGAGTGGAATTTTTAAAAGTTGAAATGAAGAGAAGGGAAATAAAGTGAAATTTCTTTTGCAATTTAATTTGATTTGTCCATCCAACAGTCTAACAGCAAGTCCAGACTTCCTTCGCCCCAGACACTTCCTCCAGCTGAGAGACACACTGGAAAAAATAATATCTAGGTAAATTAAAATGACTTAAATTAAGAATATTTTACTTTATTTGAGTGGATTCATCTTGACAAGTCTAATTATCTACCAGTGGAATAAATGTGTCTTTCTTAATTCAAGCAACATTTGATTTAGTTTATTATATTAAGTGCAAAAACTTGTCTTATTTTAAGTGTTAAGATGTATTTTCACATTTTAAGCACTAAAACTCTTAATCCACTGGCAGATCATTTTACTTGTCAAGTGAAATGTACTCAAATCATGATAAAACTTTAATTAAAGTCATCTTAACTTGACTAGATTTTGTTTATTGCAAAAAATCAATAGTCGTTTGGTGACAGTTATGTTAAAAGCAAAGAAAGTGGCAGATCCTCCAACAAAAATGTTAAACTGAGCTTTTAAAGATCCTATATTATGCAAAATGGATTCTTGTGAGCTTTAAGTCCTGTTATAATGTTGTTGCCTCATCAAAAACACATCTGCACCGCAAAAAACAAAATCTAGTCAAGCTAAAATGACTTAGATTAAAAAAGTTTTACCATGATTTGAGTAAATTTCACTTGACAAGTAAAATTATCTGCCAGTGCAATACGATTTTTGTACTTAAAATACGAAAATACATCTTACTACACTTAAAATGAGAAAAACAACAACTTTTTACACTTAAAATAAGAAATAAAATCAAATGTTGCTTGAATTAAGAAAAAGAACTGGACAATAATTTCACTTGTCAAGATGAATCCACTCAAATGAAGTAAAATGTTCTTAATTTAAGTCATTTTAACTTACCTACATATTGTTTTTTCCAGTGTGGAGTTGTGTTTTGTTTTATTCACACGTGTTTGAATAATTCTGGATTATTAAACTGTTTCTTCAAAGTTTGAAATGCTCTATTCCACCTTGTAATATCATGAAGTTTTCAAGTCAACAGCGACTTTTTACAATTTTTTCAGTCAAAATTGCCACGTCCAGGGCTGAAATCATCCGTATGATTCTAGTGAAGGTGTTTGGAGTTTAAAAACACAGTGGAGCACTTCCTGTTTTCAGTGTGAGAGAAGAACTCAGCCTATATATGCATGATTTGTGTGTTAAACATGTGTGAATGAAACAAAACACAACTCCAGGTCCGTTTTTGATGAGGAAACAACATGAAAACAGATCAGAAATTAGCGCAATATGAGCCTTTTAATCTAAATCTTGATCTCATAAACACGTTGACCTGCGCCCTCACACAGCCACACCTCCTTGATGTTTATTCCTATCTTGTAATCTGCCGTGTTGACATCCAGACAGACATGGGTGGGCTCGTCCTTCCTGTAGCGGGGGGCGCAGGGGGAAAGGGGGGAGGGGCCTTATTTTGATAGCCTCTTTTCACTCAAATTTCCACCTCAGCGTATTTGTCAGTCAAGCATGGAGCCCCTCATTCACAGCCAGCCACTGTTAATAATGCACCAAACAATTATGTCACAGAGCCTGCCCGCCCTGTGAGAAACCACGGGCCCTTTTACACTACAATGTGGTACAGTACAATATGCAAATGCGAGAGGGGGGCAGGATGGGAGCGGGGGCTTATGGAGCATGTCCGAGCTACTGTTGTCGCAGAACTCAACTGTGTTATAGTTATGAGGGAGGAGATAAGGGGGGAGGAGGGAGAGGAGGGTGTGTGAAGTAGAGCAGTGGTCCATGGGAAATACACTGAAGCTTTAGTTGTTTTGGTTAAAGGAGCAGTCTGTAATATTTTTGGTTTAGAGCTCATCACTGGCTGTGTATATAGTTTTTTTATTTAAATTTTTTTTTTTTTACAAATACAAAGGTTGAATAATTTAAATTGTTTATTATTTTTCACAATTTGCTATCCATCTATTTTCTTCTGCTTATCCGGGGCCGGTTGTGGGGGCAGCAGTTTAAGCAGGGACTCCCAGACTTCCTTCACCCCAGACACTTCCTCCAGCTCCTCCAGGGGTTTTCCCAGTCCAGCTGAGAGACATAGACACAAGCGTGTCCTGGGCCTTCCCCGGGGCCCTCTTCCCGTGGGACATGCCGGGAACACCTCCCAAGGGAGGCTCCAGGAAACATCCACAACAGATGCCCAAACCACCTCAGCTGCTCCGCTCGACATGGAGGAGGAGCGGCTCTACTCCGAGCTCCTCCCATGTGGCTGAGCTCCTCGTCCTGTCTCTAAGGGAGCGCCCGGCCACTGCAGAGGAAACTCATTTCAGCCGCTTGTATCCACGATCCCGTCCTTTCGGTCATTACCCAGAGCTCATGACCATAAGTATCACTTTTCAGGTGACGAGTCCATCTGATGTTATTGCCTTGCCAGGAATGTTCCACACTATGGCATTAAACTTTTAAAATCTTCCTTCCATTTATTCAGTTATAAGTGTTTATATTGCAAAGATTACATAGAAAAACATGGATTCTGAATCGGCTTCTTCTCCACAGATCTTATCTAACTGATCATTCAGACCAGTGTCATCTGTTTGTCTCCATGGAGATAGGTTTAATGCCATATACTGTGAAAAACCCCAGGTAAAACAATATCATATCCATGGAGACAAGTGGCATACCCTCCACCACAAAAGTTACATAATGCATCTTTAAGTGGGGCTAAAAGAGTAGCTGTATTCAGTTATTTTGAGTTTGAAGTTTTACATTCAAGTTTTTTTTGTTTTTACATTCAAGACCAAATTTGGTCTAATTTTGTGGGTAATTTCAAAGTAGCACATGGTGGATGGAAAACCAATAAAGGGCAGAAACAGACGTTTTCACAGAATTTTTATATTTCTAAATTTTCCAAAGACAACTCTTTTCTTATTCCTTATTCTTTCTTTATCACATAGAAGGTAGATTGCAGTTAGGAATTTCTTATTATATTTTGTCAAAGAAAATGAATTCGATATTTTTTTCCCCTATGTTCTATGAACTGTTAAGAACCAATTACATTTTGTGTGATCATAAAGTCAAGGTGTGATTTTGCAGCAATGAGGAAATGGAGCTTTCCTGGAGTTTTCATCAGTGACTGGATTTGGTCTATTTTCAGTGTTAACATGTAAAAAAAAAGTTCCTGTTTTTAATCATTTGTATTTTTAGTTTTTAATAGTACTACACATGTTGTTTTTTCCTATGTAATGAAGAACTAATAATATGAATGAATAAATTCTGTTTTACAAATACATTCATATAGTACAATTATACATGTATTTGTATTAACTTGTATTTTTCTTTACCATTCATTTCATTATGTGACCAGTTTCTATGAGAACCAATACCTCTAGAGTTACTTTCAGTTCTTATATTCCACTTGTTATAACTTCATTCTGTGGCCGGGGTTGTGGTCTCATCGTTTAACATTGAGGCTTAGCTCAAGTTCACGCTCCCAGTTCAAACTCCCATGGTAATAATCTGCTCATTGCAAATAAATAATAAAGACTGAACTGCAGTAAAAAGGGTGAGAAAAGCCATAAAAGATCTGACAGGTCCTGAACTAGAGACCGCCATTTTACTGTGGGAACCTTCGCTCCAATTGGACTTTAACATTTCCTGTTTGCACTGGAGGGCTCTGCCTAAGTCCATGTACAACCCAGTAAAAAACTGTACCCAAGAGAATATCATTGTTTTAACATAATATACTGGCAAAGTAAACATGTAAAGCAAATAACGAGGCCTCATATTACACAAAATTGACTCTTGTGAGCTTTAAGTCATGTTATAATGTTGTTTCCTCATCAAAAACATAACCGGAGTTGTGTTTTGTTTCATTCACACATGGTTGAGTAATCCTGATTTAATAGTTTATCTACCGCATTTTTCAGACTATAAGCTGCTTTTCATGCTTTGGATGGTCCTGCGACTTATACTCAGATATTAAATTTACTTATATATTAAATTTTTCACACTGACAGCCCATAGACCGTATATATGAATGGACAGAGCAAACACACTTGGGATTCTGTGGCTCATTGTTTTGGTCTTAAAATGTTCGTATTAACCCACTTTACATGATCCTGAATTTTCTTTCACTATTTTGTCCGTCAAACAAAATCCCCTTCATAACATCGAGCCTGGCTCCAGATTCGCTTCTGTATCCATGAGCATTGGGAGCTTCATTTGAGCGGAGCTGAAGGTTTTATTAATATAACTTGCCTTTCAAAATTAAATGTTGGGTCTTGGTCTCTAATTTTATAAAATTTCCCCCCAAAAATACGACTTACAGTTCGGAGCAACTTATGCAAGGCCGCTTAGAGTTTTTTTGTTGTTTTTTATTGGGGTTTTTCAGTTTAGATTTTATAATAATAATAATGCATCAGTTTTATATAGCGCTTTTCTGGACACTCAAAGACGCTTTACAGAGCATTATTCATTCACTCCATACCCGGTGGTGAAAAACTACTATTGTAGCCACAGCTGCCCTGGGACAGACTGACGGAAGCGAGGCTGCCCACCGACCACCACCATCACTCACGCACACTTCACTTTCATACTAGGCAATGTGGGTGATGTGTCTTGCCTAAGGACACTACGACAGTTTTTGCCTCTGGCTCCCCACTGTGGCACCTGGAATTCCCAGTGGTCTCCCATCCAAGTACTAACCAGGCCCGGCCCTGCTTAGCTTCTGAGATCTGACGGGATCAGGCTTTGACGAGCCGGTATGGCCACATTTTGTAAAGTAAGTAACCATAAAAAATAACACCTTGTTCAAAATGAATGACAAAGTAAAAACATCATAAAAAAACAAACAAACATGAAATACAGTATAGTTTAAAGTATAGCATTCTCAGCTATTTCTGTTTCTATTCGTTTGTTGTTAAAATTTCTCAAATTCACCAATTTTTTCTTATTTTCCACAATAAAAAACACAATTGCACATAAGTACGCTGGTTGTTTTGGTCTTTCATTGTGCGATTCTTTTGAAAAGCTCCCGTCTCTGCCTCCTCTCTCTGGTCCACTCCGCTCTGTGTTTTTTTTCTATGTGTAGCCCAGAGTAGCACTAAAAGCTAGCGACTTGCTTCTCAGAGCTACCATTAGTGTCTGTGTCGGCGTATAAAACCTTTTAACATTCCTAAGACCTCAGAATGCCGGAGTGGCTTTCACAGTGGTCCAGGCATTTGTAGTTCTCACTGCAGCCCATGACCCAAAGCAGGAACCGCCAAAACAATCACGCTCATAATTGCTTGGACTCGTGTTTTATTTTCCCAGCAATTAAGCTTTGAAAATTCCTAGATAGCACCTTGGACAGTTTTAGAAAGGGCGTGCTCCTTCGGCAAACACTTGGTTGGAAAGTTTGGAAATAGCCACAGATTCAGTAGAAGTAAGGAAAACCATCTTCGTAACGTTCTCCATGGCGATACAGTAGATAGTACAGATACTGTTGAGGATTATTGCCAAATACTTTGCCTTCTTCCAGGACAAATACGTGTCAGGTTTGTGGAGATGCAAGCCTGTGCAGAGTTTTTGTGTTTTTTAACTTTTCAATGTAATCCAAGTATCCAAAAATCCAATCTCTGCCATGTTGTGGGTTCATTTCAAGGAATACCATCATGAAATTAATTGTTTCTACGGAAAAGGGAACTTAAAACCTGACTTCAGAACATTTTCCATGGAGCCACACGTTTTTTTTTTCCACTCAAGCCATCAGTGAAACTTTGAAAATTCCTAGTTGGCATGTTGGATAATTTTAGAACGGTCATGCTCCTTCAATAACTGGTTGGGAAGTTTGGAAATGGCCACAGATACAGTAGAAAGTGTGTATACTGCTGAAGATTATTGCCAAATGCTTTGCCTTCTTCCAGGAAAAATACGAGTCAGGTTTGTAGAGATGCAAGCCTCCTCAGAGTTTTTGTATTTTGTATTTTTTCAATGCAATCCAAGTATCCAAAAATCCAATCTATAGATTTGGAGTTTAGAGCTGTTAGCCTTGTGTAGCTCTGTCAGGTTGAGGGGTTCATTTCAAAGAATAAGATCATGAAATTCATTGTTTCTATGGAAAAGGAAACTTAAAATCTCACTTCAGAGCATTTTCCATGGAGCCACACATTTTTTTCCCCACTCAAACCATCAATTAAACTTGAATTCCTAGTTGGCATGTTGGATAATTTTAGAAAGGCCTTCAAGTCTGGAAGTCTGGAAATGGCCACACATACAGTAGATAGTACACACACTGTTGAAGATTATTGCCAAATATTTTGCCTTCCTCCAGGAGAAATACGAGTCAGGTTTGTGGAGACGCAAGCCTGCACAGTGTTTTCTTTTTTCCCGTCTAATCCAAGTATCCAGAAATCCAATCTGTAGATCTGGAGTTTGGAGTGGTTAGGCTTGTGTAGCTCTGCCAGGTTGAGGTGTTCATTTCAAAGAATTAGATCATGAAATTAATTGTTTCCATAGAAAAGGGAACTTAAAACCTTACGTCAGCCCATTCTCCATGGAGTCACACATTTTTTCCCACTCGAACCATCAATTAAGCTATGAAAATTCTTAGATACAATGTCGGATCATTTTAGAAAGGACACGCTCCTTCAGTAATTGGTTGGGAAGTGGCCACAGATGCAGTAGATAGTACACATACTGTTGAAGATTATTGCCAAATGCTTTGCCTTCCTCCAGGACCAATATGAGTCAAGTTTGTGGATATACAAACCTGCTCAGAGTTTCATTTTCTTTTTCCCCCTGTCTAATCGAAATATCCAAAAGTCCAATCTATAGATTTGGAGTTTACAGTGGTTTGCCTTGTGTAACTCTGCCAGGTTGTGGGTTAATTTCATGAAATTCATTGTTTCCGTAGAAAGGGCACTTAACATCAAACTGCGAAACATTCTCCATGGAGACACATGTTTTTTTCCCACTTGAACCATCAAATAAGCTTTGAAAATTCCTAGACAGTGTGTTGGATAATTTTAGAAAGGCCATGCTCCTTCAATAAATACTTGGTTGAGATGTTTGGAAATGGCCGCAGACCGAAGTGCAGCTGTAGCCTGGGAGAGTTGGTGTTTCTTGGTGATAATAATGAGATGCAGTAGTCATGTGTGCAGTATGTAGGTCACAGTGACTTAAAGTTACAAATATTACATAAGCTCTTGCACACGCAGTTCTAAACACAAATAGTTGAAAGGAACATAAGAAGAATGAGTGTGTCTGTGTGTTGTTTCTTTAAAATAGTGGGTTTTACACTTGTGTGGGGTGTTAAAGACGCACTATGTAACTTTCTAATGAGGGTCTGTTTTTGTTTTGCCTGGAGTTTGGCATTAAGAGTAACAATCTTGCATTTAATCCAAAAAGATGCCTTGAAACGGACACATTTTTACTGTCTTTAGGGTCGCCGCTTCATAGATTTGATTTATAACCTGTCCTAGTGGCGTCATTTGCTTGTTTCCATGGTGATAGATATGTTTAATGTCACACTGTGGAACATACGCTCCATGGAAACAAGCAGGTGATAGACCGTGCACCAGAAAAATGACTTATCGCACCATTAATTGCTTAAACATATCATATTTAGGTCACCGTTTTACGTTTTGTTGGTTTAAAAATTGTATATTCAGTCTAAAACAACATTAAACTAGGGAGTTGAAAAGCTGAAAGTTGAAAAGTTGAAACGAATTAGTTTCAGTTTAGTTTTGACACTGTCTGACTCTGTTGTGCGAGAATGACTGAGCTGGAAGAGGGCCATGTGGTGGGAGCATGGGAAACTCCAGAAAATAGCAGTAGTAGTACAATAGAAGTGAGGTCAGTAGCATTAGCAGTACAACTTGTGATGGAAATACTGTAAATGTAGTGCAGGAGTATTGCATTTTGTGTTTACTTTATATCAGGATAAGAAAAGCCTATCATATCCAAGCTGCTATACAGTGTCTTTGTATTTTTATATATTATACAGAGGAACATCAGTCCAGTCCCTGTGCCCTCCGTCATGTGCCTGGAGCCAGAAACAAACACGCTCAGTTCTGTTTTTGTTTTTGTTTATTTCGTTTTCTCTTGAATTATGCATTAACATACAGACATGCCATGACATAACAAAAAACAAAAACATGCAGAAGTGAATATAAAGTCACTCAAGCTCCACACACATTCAGTCCATGTTGTTCATAACTTTTATAGGCTGGGGTATGAACGACTTTTTATAGTCGTTATTTTTGCATAAAGGAACCTTCCTCCCTGCAGCAGCTCGAGTGTTGAGCACATGAGAGGGACTTCTGGTGAGCTTCAGAGCCTCACGACTATTCAGAAATGGTCTGTGGGGCTTTCAGAGTGGACACCCCCATTTGTGTCATCAAATTAGTTCATTTCAGTGATGCGTATTTACTGAAGAAGCTCACAGGAAGAGCTCATTTTGACATACAATAACATTTCTGTCACCTCAGATTAACAGTTTAATGCTTTGCTAATAGATTCTCCAGAAATCCATAATGCTTTTCAGTCCCTTGTAATACTTTTTCCTTTCTTTTCCCCTCATAAACAGCCATATCGGTTTCAATACAGACCACGTCCCTGATTGGCTAATCTACCTGTCGATCGTGTCATCTGGATTGCAGGCGAATAAATAGCAACATTGGACTATAATTTCTGCAAACTCTGTACTTTAAATCACTGACAAACTACTGAAATATCCAATTCCCTGCTCACACATGTATATAGTTGTAAATATGTCGCTTGATGTAAATAATTTTTGAATTTTTTTAGAGAGAACTATTTTTATCTTTTATCTTATTGGATTTATCTTATCTTATTTTTGGAAATTCGATTCTAACTACATATTCTTGGTCGGTTGTATCTGTAACGAAGAAAATTTCCCCTCGGGGATGAATAAAAGTAATTCTGATTCTGATAATTTAAAGGAGCATTGTGTAACTTTTCAGGTGGAGGGTCCGTCAAATGCTTTTCTTTATGGAGATGTTATTGCTTTGTCTCGACTGTTTCACAGTATCCTATTAAACTTTTCTATCATCACGGAGATCAAACCATATGAAGTTACACGTCAGATCTGTGGAGAAGCAACACGCGCAGTCAGAATACCTTTTTTTCTAGGTATTTTTGAGCTATAAACCCACCTGTAATCAAATAAATGTAAGGTAGAGCTGTTTAATGTCATCCAATGGTACGTTTCAAGCAAAGCAACGACACATCCACGGAAAAAAACTAAAAATTGACGGACCCTGCACCAGAAAAGCGACATAGAGCACCTTTAATTTTCAGCACGCACTTGTTTAATATTCATAAAACACCAACGTGACTTCCACACACGTTACAGTTCATTTCGCCACTCGATTTCCACACTCATTTAACCTGTACCAGATCACCTCCTCCTTACAACACCTGCAGCCATGTTTTTATCTCCCCTTTTCCCCGTCACATGTAACTGTATTCCTCTTCTCTCTGCTCTTGACTTTTTTGACTTGACAATTAATTACTGTGACCAAAAATTAATTAGGGTCTGTAGCCCAATGAGTGCGGGTGTGCATTTCGAAATTAAATCTTTGGAAAGCTCAAAATTAGTATGCAAGAGGAGCGTTAGTATTCGCTAGTAGCCCAGAGACTAAATGACAGAAGATTAATGGCAAATGTACACATCAAAAGTGTAAAAAAAAGGGAAATATTGATCAAATATTACATATTTTTGGTGGCTGATTCTAACACTTAACACGTACCTGGGTGTGTTTGATAGCAGAGATCTGATAGCAGTTGGACACAAGGACTACAGTGAAGGTTGTCCGAACTATTATAGACACTGGTAAACCTTGGGGAAACTGAAATGGGCGCTAGCTTCATTACAAAAGTTTTTTTTTTTTTTAGTTTAAGGCTGAGCACACACATCAAACTGAATGAAAAACCCAGAACTAAGAATGAAACTAAACTAGATAATGACAAAAGCAAAACTGGAACAGGACCAAACTAAGGCCTTGTCCACATTTGCAAATAAAGCACAGGAACATTGGGACTAAACTGGGACTAAACCAGGACCAGACCAAGTCTAATACAGGGCAAATGCAGGTCTACATCAGGACTAAACTAGACTCAAACCAGGATCTTGCACCACAGATCTGCATGTCATTTAGCATCTTTTGGAAGACATATATACTACTGTACGGAAACTTAAATGTGCATTGTGGCAGGTCCATCAATTGCTTTTCTCCATGGAGATGTTTATGTTTTTGCTTTGTCTTAGAATGTTCCACAGTATGGCATTAAAACTTTCTATGTTCATGGAGACCAAACCAGACCAAGTTACAAGTCAGAACTGTAGAGAGGCAACCACGCTTGTTTTTCTAGGTATTTTGAGCTATAAAACCACCTGTAATATAATAAATGTCAGGTTGAACTGTTTAATCTCATACTGGCAGGCAGAACAATGACATATTCATAGAAACAAGGAGGTGGGGGAGCCCCAAGCAAAAAGTTACGTAGTGCACCTTTAAAATAACACAAGGAAACTGTTTTCTTCAGCCCTAAGATAAAACCTGTCATTAAAGTGTGAGTCAAAGTAAATAACCGTGTCTTAAACTGAACTACGGCCACTTTCATTTTTGTTTTCTGTTCGTCATGTGGGCGATATGTATAAACCATGAAATCTGCAATGTGTTATCAATGAGAGAAGCTCGGAGTAGAGTTGCTGCTCCACATCAAGAAGGATTGAATGACGTGGCTCAAGCTTTGGATGCCTCCTGGATGAAAAGGCTGTATCTGGGTGAACTAAGGGAGTGTTTCTGTGAGGAGCTGGAGGAAGTGTCTGGGGAAAGGGAAGCCTGGAAATCCAAGCTTGAATAGCAGCAAGTTTTCATTCAGTAACAGGTACAATAAGGGCGGATTGCTTATAATGGTAGTGCTGAATTTGTATTTTTTAATTTTGTAATTCTGTAATTTGTATAACATAAACAACTTTTATGACTAAATGTGTCAGATTTTTTCCTATAATTTGAAATGTTGTTTATTCATATAGCACCTTTAAAAAGTAGAGTTCACAAAGTGCTTCAGAACAAAATAAAAGACAATACACACCCAGAAGATAAAATACAAAACACAGAAAATACAAAGAAAAGATGCACACATTACAATAGAGACATTTCATTAAAAGGCCTGACAATAAAAGTGGGTTTTGAGTGATTTTTGTGACTAAAGTCCCTCCCCAACAACCATCTATGTATTCCCAATTGCAAATAATAAAGAAAGAGAAACTGTACAGTGTCGGACATGCATATGCAATGGTCAAATTGTGACCGAAATCCCGCTGCGCTCCCTGACAGCTCTAACCTCATCTCCCCTGCCTCCTGTAATTGCAATTTCTCTGTGAGTTTGAAGCGAAAATATCCACAAAGTGTGAAATTAAAATACATGTTCGTCAGGAGCCTATCGCATCTCCTCTGCCTCCTTTCTTCTTCTCTTGTCTGCCAAAGCGTAGCACGCAGCCAGCTAGCAGTTGTCATGGTGATTAATGCAAATGCACACAGTTAACCTGCGCTAGCGAGAGGGGTAGCTTTCAAAGTGTAGCGCAGACCTTGACTACAGCTAAGTGTCTCGAATACAAAGGCTGCTGTAATTGAAAATCACACAAAGCAATGGCCGTCGATCTGTGCGTGTTGTGAACGAGATTCCTCCACTCCAGGTACGGGATCGGCTTGTTGGATGAAAACATTTGTAGTGTGGTAGTAATGTCATGGCTGTAAATAGGCCTGAGGAAATTATGATCTCAGTATTGACTATTACACCAGTGTTTCCCAACCAGGGGACCGGGGACTTCTGGGGTTGAGTTAGAAAAATGTATTTGGGAAGAAAATGAGGTGAATAGTACTTGAATATACAGTAGGGTTCTGCCCGGAGTACATTTATGTCTTTAAAAATGTTTTTTCCATGATGATTTTGGACATACTAATTATCATTAAAGGTACAATATGTAACTTTCTGGAGGTGTCACCATGGAAGTAGAAAGTTAAAACCATACTCCATGGACCTACTAGTATATAAGTTTTATGTTATACTGTTTTCCCTGGAAACTTGCAAGAGACGGCCAAATAAGAGTCAGGTTTGTGGAGATGCAAGCCTGATCAGGTAATAATAATAATTGACACTATGAATACATTTATTTGAATGTTTGATACGTACCACTTGAGTACTAGAATCACAAGTACAAAACAGAAAAGCTCCTGGATACTCGAGACAAAAAGGTTGAGAACCCAATAATATTACAAGTCACTCAATAATATCAATTCAATTCAATTCAATTCATTTTATTTTGTAGCACCCAAAATCGCAACAACAGTTGCCTCTAAGAGCGTTCCAAGATATGGATGAGTAAAACATACACACAGACATATCAAAACAGGAAAAAACAACATTCATGTAAAGCAGCAAATGAAACATTGTCCAGTCATCCCCTGTCCTTAGACCCTCCTTCTCAGCAAGGAAAACCTCCAAAACCCAGGGTCCTGGGAAAAAGAAGAAACCTCAGGAGAACTACAGTGAAGGAGGGATCCACTCCCATGTCACAATATCACTGTGGACATTGTGGACACTTTAGCTCTGGTACAGCCTATAGCCCAGACTTGTCCAAACTATGGCCCGGGAGCCAAATGTGACCCTCAGACTAATTTTCCTTGGCCCTCAGGCTTCCACCTGAATTGGCCCGTATTACATTAAGCAGTACTTTTTAACCACGTATCATGGTAAAGCAAAAATACCAAACTGTGTGAAGATCTAAGCATGAATAAAGGTCTTTTGGCTGATTCCAACCATTTAAATCCACAGCTATAAATTACTGTCTGTACTCATCACCAGACTGTGGCCCTCAATCGGCCCTCCACCTCATCTGTGTTTTGATTTGTGACCCTAGATGACAAAAGTTTGGACACCCCTTTGGACCCTTTTAGTGATTAAAAAAAAAAAAACGCTGCATGCGCATTTTGGCAACAGAAGTGACATCGTTCCCCATTCATTCCGATTCATTCAGACTGAACACGGGCAGAAGAAGACGGAGATAAAAACATTTCCAGCACCAAAATGTCTGGTTGTTGTGTGTGTGGTTGTTAGAATCGATGTTCTACTGACGGACTAAGTTTTACTCACTGATCGCGTGAGGATCTGGCAGTTGTACATTTGTCAGTGTCGCTTGTTGAGGAAATATTTGTGATCTTTTGACGATAATCCTTTACCATTGCTTGACAAGCTGCTGAGTTCTGCCGTACTTCTGTTGCCAAAATGCTTGTGCAACCGTGCCTACGTCACCACTGTTGACTAACACTAAAAGGGTCTGTCGTTGAGCATTCAGTCCTGTTGTTGTCCTTAAACAGGCGGGGTTTAATCCTGGCTGAATCCTAGTTCAGTCAGAGAGTCATAACAAAAGGCAAATTAAAATATTTTCCTTCATTTTGTTTTCCAATATTGGACTCATTAGCGCAGCGCTGTGTTGTATTTATTTCTTTATTTTACACCACTGCTCAGTCTAGTCTCGTGTCTCATCAAAGCAGCTATTTTTGACATGGCAACAAGTCCGGGAAGTGACGAGCTCGAGCGAGAGCAGTGCCATAACAACTGGCATCATTAGGGTATATAATCCACAAAGGCTGGGTCTATAGCGGTGAATGCAGTGCGACCTGGTAAGAATGTATTAATGAGCGCGCGAAAAGGGCAGAGACAAAAACACCATTACACATGGGACTATTATATGGGAATGTAGGCAAGAGTTCTGCTGCCAAATCCGTGACCGATCGACCTCGGCTTGGACTATGCGCTGTGGAAATATTGAAAGCATACGGACATGGCTAAAGTGAGACAGATAAGCTAAATGCCATACTCTGGAACATTGTAAGAGTACAGACACGTCAATAATATCTCCATGGAGACGAAACAAAGTACAAACTGCGCGTCTGACTAAAGTACTGCACACGGACAAGAGGTTGGACTGAAAAATACCATCTAATTGCGTTTGCTTTTGGACTAATTAGGGAAAGATTGTTGTTCCTTTTTGCATGTGGAACTTTTTTTTTCCTATTAATTAAAATACACAGATTTTTTTTTATTATTGACTTCAATGATAAATCGCTCCTCCAACTAAATAGCTATATATAAATAATCAGTGTGCATTTCTTCAGTGCTTTGAGCTCTTTATTCGACCAATGGAAAGAGTAACATGTATAGTAAATAATGTATAGTAATAAAAAAAAAATGAAAATAATAATAATAATAATAATAATAATAATAATAATAATAATAATAATAATAAGCTAGAATAAAACAAAAAAAGCTAGAATGCACTACAAATATAGAGTGAAAAAAATAAAATACCCTACTGTACACAGCTTCACTACAATCATTTGGATCATTTCAACCCTTTTCTAATTTCTAGTGAACAAAAACCTACCACTTCATGACATCACAAGGAGCATTTCAAGCTCATGGAGATGTAGACAGATTGATGATGACAAAGGGTTACTCCAACATGTGTGAATGAAACGAAACACAACTCCAGGTTTGTTTTTGAAGAGATAACATCATTATAACCTGATGTAAAGCTGACCAGAGTCAATTTTGCGTCTTATAGGAGCTTTAATTCCCAAAAAAAGATTGCTATATATATTGCACTCAACACCAAGTTTAGTCCAAACCCCATGACGAAAATCTGCAGCAGTATTATTGTAGTTTTGCCTGCGCTGTCCCCTCCTCACCTCCCCGTGACCCCGGTGTTCAGAGGGTAACTGTTTGTCTGGAGCTGTCCCTCTCGTGCACTGAGGCTGTCTGCTGCAGTGACACAAGCCAGGCTCAAGTCAATCTAATTACACACACAATGATGAGTCTGACCCGCTCTGACCCGGATTCTTATTCAAATCCTCTCATTTACCTCGGGCTGATCTCCTGTGATGGACCCTCCACCTCAACACGAGCGCTAAGCCCGGAGTACAAGTGAAATACGCCTGTTGGTTTGGTAATCGGAACGGCAGAGTGATGGACGCTAAAACAAAGCTTTACCGTGTTGGTGCTACTGCCGATTGACCCCTACTGTAAAGGCGCACTGCGTAACTTTCCGGTTGGGGGTCTGCCACCTGCTTGTTTCTATGGATAGGTCACTGCTCTGCTTGAAATGTTCCACAGTATTTTACGGTAAACTTTACCTAAAAAAAGACAGACAAAAAAGTAGGCAATATTTTTCTGCTAGTTAAAATTGTGAGAGTGTAAAAGTATGTAATAGTGGAGAATGTGTAGTCAAATAGGTCCTGGTCACTTGCTATTTTAGGCTCGAGGAAATATGGAAATAATGCTGCAATGACTGAAGGTAAGACATAAAAGTTTAACGTCATACAGAACATTCCAGGTAAAGCAAAAATATCGCCATGGAGACGAGGAGGTTGCAGAACATCCGCACCAGGTACATGCACCTTTAGGTAATAGTACATAGACCTGAAGCACTCCTGTTTATATTTTATTATCTTTTTTTTTTTTGCACATATTGATTTTCACAGACCAAAAAATACAGAAAATATATTTGAAAAGTACCTGAACTTTACTCTTTGCCTCAACAATAACGCTCAATGAAGTTATAGTAGTAATAGCAGCATTTTCACACCCAAAGTAAAATATGGAGACAGATTCCGACTGGTACAAATGAAATACGTCTGTAGTTTTAGTCATCGTAAAAGTGTAGGAAGCCATAACAAACCTCTACAAATGTTTGCGCTACGATGATGCTGTTTATGAAATATTATTAACTCGGTGTTCTGTGCCGTGTCACTTTGATAAAACAGCTCGTAAAGTCCACGGAGGAATGTTTCTGCGTTTCTTTAATCCATCAATTATAACACTGCATTCGTCTTGGAGCTTTTCACACACTAACACTAACAAACTAGAGCTAACACTCAAGTCATGTCATAATTTCATGATTACAAAAAATAAAAAATGTATGTATAATTCTCAGAAAACTTGACATTTTTAATCTTACTTTCTAGTTATTTATGTAAAGCAAGATTATTTTTTCCACTTTGCTGAGGATTAATGAGTTTCATCTGCTCTCAAATGCAAACTCGAGGTGTCCAGAGCGATTTGGAGACTAAAAAAAATCAATGATCAACTTCCTGTAATTGGGAAAACTACTAAATAATATATTGTTTTTCATAGTTTTCTTATCCTGTTTAACACACCTAACCCACATGCATAAGAACACAACATAATCTTAGTCTAAGTGTCTTGCCCAAGGACTGAACAACAGTAAACAATGCTAAGAAATTGAACCACCAACTTCCTGTAACTGGGAAAACTACTAAATCAAATATGTCTTTCATCATTTTTTTCTCCTATTTAACAAACATAAACAATATGCATAAGAACACAGCAGAAGCTTAGTTTAAGTGTCTTGCCCAAGAACACAACACCAGTAGAAAATGCTAAGCACCCGAACCACCAAACTCCTATAATTGGGCAAACTGCTAAATTATATATTGTCTTAGATACTTGAGTGCATTTCAAGCATCTGCTCTGCGTTTTCTGGCAACCACCAAACACCCATTCACAAAACTGGTTAAGTGTCTTGCCCAAGGACACAACAGGAGTACACAATGCTAAGAAATTTAACCACCAACCTCCTATAATTGGGAAAATTGCAAAATCATATATTGTCTTTCATAGTTTTCTTATCCTGTTTAACGAACATAAGCAATATGCATAAGAACAGAGCAGAAGCTTAGTTTAAGTGTCTTGCCCAAAGACACAACAACAGTGGACAATGCTAAGAAATTGAACCACCAACCTCCTATTATTGGGCAAATCATATATTGTCTTTAAATTGTAAATGGTCCCATTTTTATAGAGCGCTTTTCCACTTTCAAGGCACTCAAAGCTCTTAACAGCAAGAAACCACTCACCCATTCACACACACACACTCATACACAAGGGGCAAGAGAGGTCAAGTGTCTTGCCTAAGGACACAACAACAGTATTCATCTGTGAGAACAGGAATCACAGCACCGACCTGTAGGTCAGTGGATCTCACCTTTCAACAGTTTCCATATCCTGTTTAACAAACCTTACCAGCATACTTTACAATCCAACATAATCTTAGTTTAAGTGTCTTCTCCAATGACACAACAGAAAGGCAAAAAAAAAAAAAGAAAAAGTGAATCACCAACCTTCTGTAAGTGGGCGAACTCCTGAATCTGTCAGGGTTTGGGTCTGTTCCTTCTCCTGCCTGTGTCTGCTCCTCTCCAGGGGCGTGGCTGAGCTTTAGCTGCAGAGTGGCTCACCTGTTGGGTGGTTCACCTGCAGCTCATTTCCCCATCAGCTCCACTCCAAAGCCCCCTCCCTCCATGCTCTGGTTTCTCAGTTCATTCCTGTCTGTCTTCGTCAATTCCTTATCTACCCTGTGTCACTGCTTGTCTATGTCCTCGTCCTGCCTGTCCTCCTCGTCCTGCCTGTCCTCCTCGTCCTGTCTGTCAACAATCCATGAGTCTACCCCCAGTGTCTTCCTTCTGGCCTATGTCCCATCACCACATCCTGCAATCCCCGCAATAAACCTCTTTAACACCTACCTTCTTTGGGCTCCTTGGGAAGGAGTTTGTATGATGCAAGTTTTAAGTTGAAGGCATCGATCTTTCTCCAGGAAGGAAACCGCTGTAGAGCCCTGCACAACACAAAACAGCGCAGCGCGGGACCGTGGATGTAATAAGAGCATCTGAAAGAACATTCTGAAAGAATATTGCGGGCAGGAGCGGGACTGAACACTGCAGGAGCGGGACTGAAAATTGTGTCCCGCAGACCTCTACCGTGCTGCTGCACATAAACTCGGCGTCAATTTCAGCGGAGATGATTAAAGTGACTTGTGGTTTGACTGCACAGGAGAAATGAAGGTCAATTACTGGTTCTTTTCTGATTTTGACCTCGTTTTAATCAGCACAGTTGCTTCTGTGTTAAAAGACACTGTTCAGAAAGAATCTGTTCAGGTACATAAATGTACATTTACAGTACAAAATCGTTCTGTATATGCAGTAAATATCTCATTTTTCAACATAGATATCAGCGGTTTATAGCCCGGTTGTGGCTTGTATAACTTTTTTTTCAATTTTTTTTAAAAAATAGAGTGGATGCGGCTTATATACTGGTGCCTCTATAGTCCGGAAAATTCGGTAGGCAAACTGCTAAATTATATGTTGTCTTTCATACTTTTCTTTTCCCACTTAACAAACCCAATTAATTTACATGATAATCCAACATGATAATCCAACATAATCTTAGTTTAAGTGTCTTGCTCAATGTTACGGCCATCGCGCCATAGTGTTCTTTTTCTTTCCTTGTTTTTCCTTTTAAGGCGTGTCAGCTGATTTGCCGCACCTGGAGGGGAGTGCATCAGCTGACATAAAAGGCGAGAGCCACCGTCATTCTGGGGCCAACGGGTCATCGTGCTGCAGCTACCTTTCGTTTTCCTTTGTCCTTGGATTTTTCTGCAGTAGTTCATTATTTTGTTATTTAAAATAAAAGATCAGTTTTGACTTTTTTTTCCAAGACACCTCCATTCTCCTGTTTTTTTCTACATACCCGGTAAAACCATCATTTACTTGTTACTGTGCCAGTACCCCTAGCCATCCCTGGCTCGTAACAGTTGGGGGCTCGTCATCTGGAGGTAGATTAAATGGGAATGTCTGCGAGTGTGCGTGTGTGTGTGCTCCGGTCTTTCTGTGTGTTTGTCCTGTCCTTTTCTCTAGCCTGCACACTAAGTTAAATATCACTTTCCCAGATTGGTTAGGGGGGTGTTCAGCTTGGCTGTATACAGTCATTCCTTCGGACACCCGTTTTTTGTTTTAGTTTGTTATTTTCGGGGTGAATCCTGGGTGGAGTGAATTCTCTGGCGGGGGTAGGCGCAACAGGGCTTTGGCCGCTGTGCTTTGCCTTTAAAGTCGCCTCGAGCCCGGCAAGCCCCAGAAGACAGACAGGCTAATTCTCTGGTTAGGTAGGGATCTGGGATAGTGTGTGTGCTGTGTGCATTTGCGGCTGGATATGTGTTTTTTGTTTCGATGATTGTGGGAGTTTGATTGTGTGAGCATAAGTGTGTGTGGGAGTGCTGCGTCTGCGAGCGAGTTGTTCAAGAGCGCGCGCGCCTCAATTGCGACAGGTGGGGAAGCGTCAGCTGACAAAGCAGATCAGCTGGGCCAGCTGAGTGAGCCAAGTGATCAGTGCTCGTCTCTCTGGTGAGTAATGGCTACCTTTGACTTGGACTTGTTTGTAGCTGCTCCTACGTGGTCAGGGGTGAACTCGTGTAAGAAGTGTGATTTGTGTGCTATTGCCAGGTACTTTGATATTACTGTCTCATTAACCATGCGTAAAGCGGAGTTGAGAGAGATCGTATTAGCGGGTTTGGTCAGTAAGGGGGTTTTGTCCTTACCCGAGCCTGGCGAAGTTTGTGTGGCGGCGGGAGACGCAGTGGCGTCCCGGTGCATTTTGGAGCGGCAGCTGCCGGTGACTCCCCCGCGGGACAACGCTAGAGGGGTGGAGGAGGAGCCGCGCACTTTGCCACCATTTGAAGCATTTAGTATGGACTCTACTCCTGGTTCTAAGGTAGACACACGGTTGAAGGTTCGTTTAACCCGTCTCCGAATTCAGAAGGAGGAGAGGGAGAGAGAGTTTCAGCTCAGGCGTGAACTGGAGCTAAAGAAAATTGAGATGGAGGCTGAAACAGCTGTAAAAATTCGACAGTTGGAACTGCAGGCGCAGTCTACTAGCGTTGACCAACCGGTTGCAGTTACTCCTCATAACTCCTTTGATGTGACAAAGAATATCCAGTTAGTCCCGGTTTTCCGCGAGTCCGAGGTTGAGTCCTACTTCGGAGCGTTTGAGCGTATTGCAGCCGCGTTGCACTGGCCTAGGGATGTGTGGGCTATTTTACTGCAATGCAAGCTAAGCGGTAAAGCTTAAGAATCTTGTGCGTCATTGTCAGTGTCAGACAGTCTTAACTATGATAAACTTAAGGGTGCAATTCTGCGGGCTTATGAACGTCTACCGGAGGCGTACAGGCAGCGCTTTCGGGGTCTTAAAAGATTGCCAACCCAAAGTTATGTTGACTTTGCGCGGGAGAAAAGTCTCTTATTTGACAGATGGTGTTCTGCCAGTAAAACTGACAGCTTAGCTGCTTCGTGAGCTGGTCCTGCTTGAGGATTTTAAAAACTGTCTGCCAGAGCGCATAGTTGTTTTCCTAAATGAGCATAAAGTTTCCTCGCTCGAGCAAGCCGCTGTGTCCGCAGACGAATTTGCTCTTACGCACAGAACCACGTTTAAGCGTGAGCTGACGTTGAAAACTGGCGAAACCTCAGCTCAGTCTGGTAGAGTAAATGGTGCCCGGTTAGAGAGGCTAAAGCAGTGCTTCTATTGCCATAAGACTGGCCATCTTATCGCGGAATGTGAAGCGTTGAAACGGAAAGAGCCTATATCAAAGCCATCAAAAGGGGTGGGGCTTATCAAAACAGTACCTGCCGGTCCGTCTGCTGTTACCTCTAGCCAACCGTCTGCTCCTGATGAGTGTTTCAAACCATTCATCTTTGACGCCTTTGTCTCAGTTTCAGGAGAAGAAAAGCGCCCAGTCAAAGTCCTACGTGACACGGGTGGATCCCAGTCATTCATCTTGTCTGGTATTCTTCCCTTTGGTCCTAAGACTGACTGTCACTCAAGCACTATAGTGAAAGGTATTGGTATGAGTTATGTACCTGCTCCACTGCACTATGTCCATGTTGAGTCCGAGCTGGTGAGTGGAGTGTTTGTAGTTGCAGTCCGTGACCAGTTTCCTATTGATGGGGTAGATTTCATAATGGGAAATGACATTGCCGGTGGAAAAGTCTATCCTTCCCCTGAAGTTGTTGATTGTCCCATCCATGATTCTGAGACAGATGAGTTGGCCAAGAATCATCCCGAAGTGTTTTCTGTGAGTGTTCTGACTAGAGCCCAGTCTCGAAAGTGTGCTCAGGAGGCTGAAGTTGATTTATGTGACTCAGTGCTTGCCTCTGTTTTTTCTAAGGACAGTGCGCCCTCCTCTGGAACTTCTAAGTATGTTGAGGTTAAAAGCATAGAGCCACAATTAAACTCTCTGGTGCCTCCCCCATTGACTCGTGATGCTCTTATCAAAGCCCAAAAGTCTGATTTGTCATTGGCGAAATGTTTTGCTGCTCTAGAACATCCTGTAAGCAAACAGCTATTCTTGGTGGAGAAGGGAGTTCTGATGCGCAAGTGGGTGCCAAGGTCATACAGCCAACCTGAGGTGGATGACTGGTGTGCCGTTTTTCAAATTGTGGTTCCACAAGGCTATAGGCAGCATGTGTTATCTTTGGCTCATGAGAACCTGTGGTCTGGACATCTTGGTGTCACCAAAACTTATAATCGTATTTTGCAGCATTTCTTCTGGCCAGGTTTTGAAAGCAGATGTGGGTCGCTTTTGCAAGACCTGTAAAACCTGCCAGGCTGTAAGAAAGCCAAACCAAGTTGTACCACCTGCACCACTTCGCCCTGTTCCTGCTGTTGGTGAGCCATTTGAACACATTATTGTTGACTGTGTTGGTCCTCTTCCTAGGACAAAAACCGGAAATCAGTTTTTGCTCACCATCATGTGTGTTTCCACCCGGTTTCCTGAGGCCATCCCACTGCGAAAGATTACAGCGCCATCTATTGCCAGAGCTCTGACAAAGTTCTTTACCACCTTTGGACTCCCTAAAGTTGTACAAACGGATCAAGGTACAAACTTCCTCTCAAAAACCTTCAGACAAACTCTAGAATCCTTTAGTATCTCTCATTCTGTGTCCAGTGCCTATCACCCAGAGTCCCAAGGCGCATTAGAGCGCTGGCACCAAACTCTCAAGTCCATGTTAAGCAAGTACTGCTTTGATACTGGTAAAGATTGGGATGAAGGAGTTCCGTTTATGCTTTTTGCCATCAGAGACGCTGTACAGGAGTCTACTGGCTTCAGCCCTGCAGAGCTAGTGTTTGGACACAATGTACGTGGGCCTATTAAAGTGCTTAAGGACCGTTTGTTGTCTCTGTCCTCTTCAAAAACTAATGTGTCTGATTTTGTGTCCAAGTGTCGGGAGCGATTACAGCAGGCCACTGCTCTAGCTAAGGAAGCACTTTCCACATCACAGGCCAGAATGAAAACACACTTCGACAGGAAAGCTGTGGACCGTCAGTTTAAACCTGGTGATAAGGTTTTAGTTTTGCTGCCGAGTATTGGTTCTGCACTTTCTGCTCGTTTTTCTGGCCCATATGTTATTGAGAAGAAGGTGTCCAACACAGATTACCTCATCCTGACACCTGAACGTAGGAGGAAGACTAGACTCTGTCATGTTAACATGCTTAAGCCTTTCTTTGACAGAAACCCTCCCTTGAAGGCTGACCAGTCGGTGTTAGTGGTGCCTTGTGTGTCTCCTATGTGTTCTGTCGTTCCAGTTGAGGAAGATTTTGTGGAGCCCTGTGCTGCTCAACAGTGTGGTAGGTTGTCAAACTCCGAATTTATGTCCAGCCTTGAAACCAACCTATCATATCTCACTGATTTGCAGCGTGAAGATATACAGTCCCTGCTTCAGCTCTATCCCTCACTGTTTAGTGACACACTATCTCGCACCAATATAATAGAGCATGACATAGATGTAGGTACTGCAGCTCCAATTAAGCAACATGCCTACCGTTGTCCACTAGACAAGCGTGAGGCCATGAAGAAAGAGGTTAAATATTTGTTGGAGAATGGGTTAGCCAAGCCGAGTTACAGCCCCTGGAGTTCCCCCTGTTTGCTTACCCCTAAGTCTGATGGGTCACCACGTTTCTGCACAGACTTTAGAAAAGTTAATGCTGTCACCGTACCAGACTCATTTCCTCTGCCTCGTATGGAGGACTGTATTGACAGTATTGGTCCTGCAACACACATTACTAAGTTGGATTTGCTTAAAGGCTACTGGCAAGTTCCCCTAACACCCAGGGCATCTGAGATCTCGGCCTTCGTTACGCCAGACCATTTTATGCAATACACAGTTATGGCCTTTGGTTTAAGGAATGCACCTGCCACTTTCCAACGCCTCATGCACCTGGTCCTCGGTGATGTTGCCAACTGTAATGTCTATTTGGATGATATTGTTGTGTACTCGAACACCTGGTCTGAACATCTTTCTACCCTGCGTGACGTACTGGAAACGTTCTTTCAGAAGCCAATTTGACCCTGAACTTGGCCAAATGCGAGTTTGGTAAGGCCACTGTAACCTACCTTGGTAAAGTTGTTGGACATGGTCACGTGAAGCCTGTCCATGCCAAAGTGGAGGCTGTGCTAAATTTTCCCACTCCAACCACCCGTAGAGAACTGCGCCGTTTTTTAGGCCTTGCTGGTTACTACCGGTGTTTTTGTAAGAACTTTTCTGTAATTGTTGCTCCTCTCACGGCCCTATGTAGCCCCTCTGTTCCTTTCACCTGGTCTGAAGAATGTGAATGTGCTTTCCAGGCAGCTAAGTCTCTCCTCTGCAGTGCTCCTGTCCTCTCTGCACCTGACTACAGTAAACCTTTCAGTCTGGAGGTGGACGCCAGTGCCACTGGAGTTGGTGCGGTGCTGTTACAGGATGATGAGACTGGTGTGCCCCATCCTGTCTCGTACTTCTCTGCAAAGTTTAAGAAGCACCAACTGAACTATTCAACTATTGAGAAGGAGACATTAGCCATGCTCCTGGCCCTTCAGCACTTTAACGTTTATGTCTGTTCCACCAGTGTTCCAGTCTCTGTGTTCACAGACCACAACCCTCTTGTGTTCCTGACTCGGATGTATAACCACAACCAGCGGTTAATGCGCTGGGCCTTGTTGGTTCAAGGATACAACCTCATCATTCAGCACAAGAAGGGGAAAGATAACGTTGTGGCCGATGCCCTATCCAGAGACTGACGACCACCACTTCTGCATATCCTTAGTCCTGTTGATTACCTGGTAGCTAATGTGTAGCTGCTGGGTGTGGCAATGACCTAAATGGAAAAAAATGGGTATTGCTGGTAGTTGGGGCTATATTAAGGGGAGGATGCTACTTTTTAAGGGGGGGAGTGTTACGGCCATCGCGCCGTAGTGTTTTTTCTTTCCTTGTTTTTTCCTTTTAAGGCGTGTCAGCTGATTTGCCGCACCTGGAGGGGAGTGCATCAGCTGACATAAAAGGCGAGAGCCACCGTCATTCTGGGGCCAACGGGTCATCGTGCTGCAGCTACCTTTCGTTTTCCTTTGTCCTTGGATTTTTCTGCAGTAGTTCCTTATTTTGTTATTTAAAATAAAAGATCAGTTTTGACTTTTTTCCAAGACACCTCCATTCTCCTGTTTTTTCTACATACCCGGTAAAACCATCATTTTACTTGTTACTGTGCCAGCACCCCTAGCCATCCCTGGCTCGTAACACACAACAACAGAAAAGTAAAGAAACTGAATCACCAATCTTATCTACACAGGCAAACTGCTAAATTATATGTTGTCTTTCATACATTTTCTTATCCTGTTTAATAAACCCAACTAATTTACACGATAATCCAACATTATCTTACTTTAAGTGTCTTGCCCAATGACACAACAACAGAAAGGCCAAAATAAATAAATAAATAAATAAAAAACTGAATCACCAACATTACGTAAGTGAACAAACTGCTAAATCATACATTGTCTTTCACACTTTTCTTCTCCCGTTTAACAAACCTGAGCAGCACGAGAACACAGTTTCAGCGGAATATTCTGTGGAAAGGCGTGAGTGTTATTCCCAGCAGAGTTCACATTGTGCAGTGAAATAGCCTAGAAAAGCGCTCCATAATAAGATCATATGTGGGTCGCTCATTGTAAACAAACACATGACCTTAATGACCACTGAACAAATTGGCTCCACAGACACAGGCCCTGTTATATTCTCTGTAATAGAAACACGATCCACGTAAACTCCGTCGCTGTGTTTAACTAAACTCAGTGAAAAGGTGAGCACAGAGTTCACCTGTTTACGCCGCATTTAAAACATGCGATAATGACATATATAAGCTATAGTTATACTTCATTATCTCAACATTGGTCATATTTTACTATTTTTTTTCTTGTTTTTCTTGTTGTAAAGCAGGTTGGTGTCTTTTTATGGTCAATTTAAAGGGCCTATGTTATGTTATTTTCAGATTTTCTGATATAAACACTTAAATCTATCAGAAAATGACTTAAAAATAGTGAAATTATCTGTCCATGCGGCAACATCATTTTACTTAACAAGTTAACTTAAAATAAACGACCTCTAGATGAGAATTACATAGTCTCACAACTAGTAAGTACACAATAAATCTGGAAACAAGACAAATAACCTCATAGAAGTTTCAAAATCTTCGCTCTGTTCCACCTTGTGATGTCATGGGGTAATACAGGAAGTGCTCCACTGTGTTTTTACACTCCACACACCTTCACTAGAATCATTTGGATGATTTCAGACCTGGATTTTCTGATATCTACTGAGCAAAAGACAAAAAGCAGATGTTAACTTGAAAACTACCTCTTCATGACATCACAAGGTGGAACACAGCCTCATGAGCTTTGGAGATGTAGATAGACTAATAATAAAAGATTACCCAAACATGTGAATGAAACAAAACACAACTCCAGGTCTGTTTTTGATGAAGGAACAACCCTATGACATGTCTTAAAGCTCACAAGAGTCAATTTTGTGTAATACAGGAGCTTTAAATGTGCCGTACAAATAGTCTTCAGTTTTTATAACAAATGAAAGTTTTTATTTCAGTTTCTATCCCATTGCTACGTAGCCAGGCCGGCGCCCCCTAGTGCCTCCGCTCAATTTAATTTCTCTCCAGCGACTAAAAAGCGTTGAAAACTCACCTGTTCAAAGTTGAATTGAAATACCTGCATCTCCTGTTTCTTTCATATGTGTTTGTCTGTCCTGATGTATGTGAAGAGTTTTTGAGTGTCATGAAAAGTGATATACAAGTGTTATGTATTCTTCTTCTTCTTATTATTATTATAGTCAGGAATATACAGACAGATATATAGTATAGAATAGTCAGAAAACACTCTTTTAGTTTTAGTCGGTGCACTGGCCAATCAGAGAAGAGCTGTGAAGCCCTGACGTTAAACTCAAGCACCTCTGGGTCCTTTTGTGGTGCAGCACAACAGTAAACAAAGCGGTGGAGATGGACGTAGACGAAGCCAGACATTTTGTGTTGGCAACGATTCCCGACATTGAGGGTTTAAAGTCAGAACGAAGAGAATGTTTGGTGAATTTTACCAAGGGGAAAGATGTTTTTTCCCTTCTTCCTACAGGATTTGCTGTTGTGTCGGCGATTACTTGGACATCACTGAGCGTTCTGGTGCATTACTGGTGCGATTGGTTAAATAAAAAAGTACCCGTCTACCGTCGAGCGAACGAATCCTAATGCTGTGAGGTCCGACGGTTTCCACGAAGTGAAACCGGCTCACGAATCAAAGTATTTGTTATGAAGGAAGTGACTTAAATTCCTTCTGCTTTCTTGAAGGTTTACTGCAAATGAAAGCTTTAATTTGAAAATAAATCGCTGGTGTTTGACCTGAAATGACTGCTGCTGAAAGAAACACTGCTCAGACAGCGTGTTGTTGGGAAAGCGGGTGACCACGGTAACAAGGTTCAAATCTTGAAATCTCGCCTAAAGGGCCGTTAGGCTTGGAGGCATAATTGAACTCTCTCACCTCTCTAAACAATGAAGAAGGGCTTTTTTTCCAGCTACAATGGAAACACACACACCAAACGTGACTCTCTGCATGACTGCTTTGCCTTGCTTTGGAATGTTACACAGTATGGCATTACATTTCCTCATTTGCATTTTTCCAAGTAAAGGTGCTGAAAATACTCCGCAGGTTTGATCAGTAACTCAGTAACTCAGTAACAACATCAAACAAAAACCTGTATATTTAGGCCTACGTTTTGACCTTGTGATGCAATGTGGTCACACAGGAAGTGCTCCACTGTGTTTTTAAACTCCATACACCTTCACTACACTGCATTAAAAAAGCATGGCCAAAAGTTAAGATATAAACACTTAAATCTGTCAGAAAATGACTTAAAAGTAGTGAAATGTCTGTCCATGCAGCAAGATCACTTTATTTGACAAGTTATCTTAAAATAAACTTCCTCTAGACTAGAATGAAGCAGTCTCAGAACTAGTAAGTCGATAATAAATCTGAAAAGAGGATGAATAACCTGATATAAGTTTTAAAATCTTGGCCAGATCAGAGAAATTTGCAGTGTAGTATCATTTGGATGACTTCAGCACTGGAACTGTTCATCTATACACTAAACTAAATGTAAAAAAAACCCCTTGAAAACTACCACTTTGTGACATCACAAGGTGAAACAGAGCATTTTGAACTGTGGGGATGAACACAGCCTCATAATAAACAGTGATTTGAACATGTGTGAATGAAACAAAACACAACTCCTGGTTTGTTTTTGAGGAATAAAAGGCGTAATGACTGTGAGTGGGGTCGCCTCTCCACAGATCTGACCTGTAACTTGGCCTGGTTTGGTCTATATGGTGATAGAAACGCTTAAAGCCACACTGTGAGACATTTCTGTACTGGAAAAAAACTAGGCAAGTTGAAATGACTTAAATTAAGAACATTTTACTTTATTTGAGTGGATTCAACTTGAAAAGCTGCAAGTGGAATAAGTGTTTTTTCTTAATTCAAGCAAAAGTCGATTTTGTTTCTTATTTTAAGTGCAAAAAGTTGTTGTTTTTCTTATTTTAAGTGTAGCAAGATGTATTTTCATATTTTAAGTACAAAAACTCCAGATAATTTACTTGTCAAGTGAAATTTACCCAAATCATAGTAAAACTTTCTTAAATCAAGTCATCTTAACTTGACTAGATTTAGTGTGTTAGTGTGACATCTACATGGAGAAAAGCATTTGACAGTCCCTCTACGCAAAAGTTACACAATGCCCCTTTAAGGATTGCACATACAGTGTTTTTTTGTTTGTTTGTTGTTTTTTTGTTGCAGAAAAGACAAAACTTGACAGCGGAATTCTCTCGGTTCACGTTCGGAGCTGTCAGACGCGTCGCAATCGTCAGAAACGTCGACAAAGGAGGTTTAAACTCGGCCCTGTTTCGCTCGAGGACATCGCTGACTGAGGTTTGACCTTGTGAAGAATCGGGGGGTGAATCCGCGAACACGTCTCAACCCTATGCAAATGAGATAACAAAAAGGTGAGTGAAAGGATCTCCGAGGACTTTAAAGATGATAAAACCGCCTATAAACACACGGCACGTACAGTATAAGGGTCTGGGGGGACGGCGGTCGGATGATGCTTCCTCTTAGCGGGGAACAGGTTGACAGACACGCTGCAAAACACTTGTCAATCACGCAGCTTTGAACGAGCGAAGGGGAGTCGGGTTCACTCGGAGCAGACCTACAGCGGAAGAGACAGCGAAGTGCGCGCCGAAAGCTTTGATCGGAGGAAACTAGGTCAGCGCTGACGAAAATGACGGCGGAGATGACCAGGGTTTGTTTTTGTTTTCGCCCTGTGTTAGTGTGGAGTCGGGACGCAACAATAAGTGACGTGACGTGAAATCGCATCATCAAAAGTATCGTAAATATACCGAATTACAAGTCTTTTTGCTTACATTTTTTAATTATGGTGCAGCAATCCTTAAAAAAACATAAACATATAACATTTTTCTTTGTTTTAATGCAGATTAAATAAAGAAATATCTATTAATCACCATTTTTAAAAGTTAGTTCTTTGGACGATGATCGAACCAAAGTCTTGTCAAGGCATTTAAAAAAGAAAAAAACATAAAATATTCACTATTTTGTTAACCTTCACAAAATTTTACAATAAATTTCGTAAAATGAGATGCATATCGTGAAAATATCGTACTGTGAGGTTTGGATATCGTTACATAGTGTGTGCAGTTCTAGTGTTTATTTTAAAGGTGCATTGTGTAACTTTTCTGGTGGAAGGTCCGTGAAATGGTTTTAAACTTACTTAAACTTAGACTTAGACAAACTTTATTGAGCTACAAGGAAAGTTAAACAAAATCTAATCAAGTTAAAATGACTTGAATTAAGAAAGTTTTATGATGATTTGAGTAAAACTTTCTGCCAGTGGAACAAGAGTTTTTGCAATTAAAATATGAAAATACACTTGGCTACACTTAAAATAAGAAAAACAACAACTTTTTGCACTTAAAATAAGAAACTAAATCTAATGTTGCTTGAATAAAGAAAAAAACACACAAGTTGAATCGACTCAAATAAAGTAAAATGTTCTTAATTTAAGTCATTTTAACTCACCTACATATAGTTTTTTCCAGTGCAGTTCACACATCACAATATATTATAATAACAACGAGAAAAAAATAGAAATGGAAATACTAAATTCTAAATACGTGTCAAAAAAGAGAGCAAATAAGGCAGAATTATATAAATGTATATGTATAATGTATATGTATCTGCTTGTAAATGTTATTGCTCTGTCCAGAATGTTTCACAGTACGGCATTAAACCTTTCTATATGCAAGAAAACCAAACCAGATCAAGTTACAGGTCAGATCTGTGGAGAGGCGACGCCGCTCACAGTCAGAACGCCTGTTTTTCTAGGTATTTTTGTGCTATAAAACCATATGCACTTGAATAAATGTAAAGTAGAGCTGTTTAATGTCACACTGTGGAACATTCTAAGCAGAGAAATGACATATACATAGAGACAAGAAGGTAACGGACCCTCAAATGAAAAGTTACACAGTGTACGTTTAAGTAAAAAAAGCCTGTGTGAACAAATCTCAATCAAAAAGGTCGTTCATATCCATATTATGAAGTTTGTCCCTCCTGTATTTGACCCTTACTTAAAGATCTCATATTGTGTTATTTTCTGATCTGTTCTGCTGTCGTTTCCTCATCACAAACAGACCTGGAGTTGTGTTTTGTTTCATTCACACGTTTTAACACACAAACCCTGCAGATTTAGAGTTTTTCCCTTTAACGGCCTCATGTTGAACCTCTTATACAAACCCCGCAGACGCTTCCTTCTTCAGATCTCGGACCAGGATCATTAGCTGCACCAAAAACGAGCCGACTCCAAATACTCCAAATATTTCATTAAAATGTTGGTGGAAATGTATTTTAATATTTTCAGATTCATGTCAGTGTAGATTAGACATCATCACTAAATCTGTCATTTATTATTGGGGATTTGATGTACTTTGCGTTAAAGGTTGACTCCATGTTGTTTATTTAATGCAATGTTCCGTAGTATTGCATTTGATTTAACTATCTCCATGGAGACAAGTGGGCCACGTCACCAGATCAAGTTACAGGTCAGATCTGTGGAGAAGTGGGCCTGTTAAAATAAAAAGAAATAATTCATGTTTTTGCAGTAGTTTTGAGAAATAAAAAAACCCCAAACACCTGTAATAGAAAAAATACAAGTTGTTTAAAGCCATACTGTGGAACTTCCCAGGCAATGCAATAAGAAAAGAAAAGTTACACAGTGCACCTTTAAGACAGGCTTATTAAAACATTTTATTTTACTGTAATTCATAGTTTTAGCTATTGTGCTTGTACTGTCCAAATTGAGGTAAAAATTAATAAATGAAATAAATAAAATATAAATAAATAAAATAAATATAAATAAAAAAATGAAATAAATAAAATAATTATAAATAAATAAAATGAAATAACAAAAACAAATGTTACACGGTGCACCTTTAACACAAGCTCATTAAAACATTTTATTTGACTGTAATTCAGATTTTCAGCTATTGTGCTTGCACTGTCCAAATTGAGATTAAAAAAATAAAAAATAATAATAAAATAAAGAAAAATGAATAAAATAAATAAAAATAATGAAATAAAACATAAATAAATTAAATAAATATAAAGAAAATTAAAGAAAATTAAAATAATAATACATAACAGTTGTATTGCATTTTTCAAGATACTCAAAGACACTTTACATGAAGAGACAAAGACAAACAGAAAAAATAAGATAATTAATGAAAGGTGGACCAATCTCACTTTAAATGGCTAAAATAAAAAAAGTTGACAAATGACTGATGATGATATAACAATCCTACTGTTCCTAAAGATATTTCAGTCGCCAAAACCACTAAAATCAACATTAAAACATCAAATCGGACCGTTTGTATTCGAGGATTTCCTCAGTGTTTGACGCTGTCGTCGTCTCTGTTCTTTCTCCAAAGGATGAGTCAAGGTTTTAGCGAAGAAAAACTATTGTCACACAAGGTTCTCCCACAGGGACTAAAATGAATCTGCTAAAAGACAGGATTTTCCGGTGTATCGGTGAATTCAAAACAGCATTGTCTGGCCCCAACACTTTGTTGTGGTGGGCGCTGTTCTTAGAAAAGTGCTCATTTCTTTCACTAATTGCAACATGGTAATTAGGTGTTGAATCTAATTTCGACTGGTGCTTCGTTTAGGGAAATATGCATTATTTAAAGGAGGGGGGCGGGGTATTTTCAGAAGCACAACAATGCCACAGTAATGATCATAGTGTACATTTTTAGAGTAATTACTGCTGATTAGTGAGGGGGGTGCTGGGCTGCAAGAAGAACGTGCAGGTTTTGTTTTACAATACTGTACATGATTCAGTGTTGTGAAATAGCTCGTCTAATACAGATATTTTTAACGCACCACATCATAAAAAATAAACAAATCACACTCAAGCGAACTGAGCGCTAACTGTGAGGAAATCGAGGCTGCTGTAAATAAAATCTCATGTTTAAGAAGAGTTAAAGTGCCAGAATTACACTTATTTTTTGTTGTAAAATCTATGTTCTAATGTAATTTCCTTATTACAAACAGACCTGCAGTTGTGTTTTGTTTCATTCCCACACGTTTAACACACAAACTCTACGTATTTAGGCTCTTCTCTCAAACTAAAAACACTCTGTTCCACCTTGTGATGTCATGCGGTGATAAAAGGAGGTGCTCCACTGTGTTTTTAAGCCTTCACGAGAATCATTTGAGCTCATTTCAGCCCTGGAATTTCCAATCTCTACTGAACAAACTGTAAAATGTCGGCGTTAGCTTGAAAAATAGCACTTCAGGATGTCACATTTTGAACTTTGGAGATGTAAACAAACTAATGGGACAGATTTGCGCTATGGTTTTGAGGAAGTAACAACATTTTAACATAGATCAGCGTTTGAGTCAGTTTGGCGTAATGTAGGACCTTCAATAATAATAATAATAATACATTTTATTTATTAGGCGCCTTTCTGGACACCCAAAGTCGCCTTAGAACAACATAAACAAATGAAGTACGATTAAAACAGATAAATGAATGGAAGGAGACATATTAAGACAATCCTTAAGCACTGATTTAGAAAACAAAACTGGAGTTCGGAGTAACTACAGAGCAGTGGGTGTGGAAATGGAGCACGGGTCTCCAACCTGCAGCTCTCCACCCCTTTCCAAGCGGCTCGCCAAGGGATTTCAGAATTATACCATTGTGCTGAGTAACAAGAACTTGGTTAATTACGCCCCTGTTGCCGTTGTACACGTATAATTCTGAAGCCCAACTTTATGCACTAATAAACGGACAATGGTTTAGGTTTTATAGGCGTCTAAGTGTTTCCAAAGGCTTCGCCCTCTTTCTTATAATCGTCTCAATTTCTCGCGGCGGCTAAAACGAGGTCGGTCTCTGGCATTTTTGTTTTGTAAAGGAGCGAATGAAGGAGTGAATAAAGATCATCAAATATGCACAAATCACTGCAACTGTGTTTAACTGTGTGTTTTAATCGTACTTCATTTGTTTATGTAATTTTATTTATTTATTGTTTATTATTATTATTATTATTATTATTATTATTATTATTATTATTGTTATTATTTATTTTTGAAGAATGATAAGTGTAATGACAAAATTATTATTGCTGTTATTGTTATCACCTTTTTGTAATTTTTGTATTCTTGGTGTCTTCGTTTTTTGTATTTTATTTATTTTATATTTTTGTGTGGATCTGGTTTGTATAGAAAATGTTTTCTTTAAAGCTTAAAAAATAAAGCATGTAATTTGTTTATGTTGTTGTGAGGCGACCTTGAGTGTCCAGAACGGCGCCTAATAAATAAAATGTATTATTATTATTATTATTATTATTATTATTATTATTATTATTATTATTATTATTATTAATTGCAACTTCGATAAATAAGGAGAAACAATTATAACTCACAAATGTGCATTTTAAGAAACAAAATACTATGTTTTTTCTTAGCAAAGATGCATTCACGCTGGTTTAGTCCGGATTTAGACTTGGTTTGGTCCTCGTTTAGTCCAGGTTTAGCTTTTGGTTTAATTTATATCATTTTAATCTCGAGGTTGCTCCAGATAACACCATATTTTACACAGTGTCATATAAACAGGCCATTTCATAACATTTCATTGTAACTAGAGGAACATATGAGTGGCTTTGCAGCGAGTGTGATGTGTCCATCTGTGTGATTTCTTCTGGAACGTGTAATAATTATATGCTAATTACTACAAGCTAATTAGGCATGCATGACTGTAGCAAAATATGTTAATCTGTCTTGGCGTCATATATGTAATAAAGTATGAAAACGCAATATGTCTTGTTTGGAAGATCATTTTTTGTCCAGCATTTCGTCTTTTTCTTTCAAAGCTTCGGCAAATGTGATAAATGAAGCGATTTGTCTGTTTCACGTAAGTCGTTAACGGTCGGCGTCTGCGGCAGAATGTACGAGCTGTTCAGAGGGACGTAGAAATATTATAGTCAGTATAATGTTAAAAAAGTTTCACAGTTCTATTTTTAACTTTAAAGGTGCACTGTGCCGATGCCGTTTCTAATCCCATTTATTTAGTGAATTATATTTTTTGAAAAACGCTAAAAAATACATTCCCGAACCATTTTCTTTCTTGCTTCTGGAGGCTACTAGCCGCTCGAGTCTTTTGGTCTTTCACATGTGCAGTGGGAAATCTACAAAGGTAAGACTAAGGCTGTTTATAAAGTTGTTTTATAACGTTTCCAGACACTAATGAGTGAACCGGGCAGAGCGTTTTGTTTGTTAGACTCGTGGCTGTTGTAAAATGGGTTAGAAAGTGGTGTTAAGCTTTTTCAGTGCACAAATTGGCGTTTTACGTGGAAGTTAAGAACTTGCCCCCATCACTACACTAGTTTGTTGCCTTGACAGACTCACTGCCACAGTGAGATCTCCGCCGAGGCAACACTGATCTGTGCCGTTTTTTGGCTTCTGGCAGCATTTGACCACTTCTAGCAACAGACTTTAGCTTCAAATGTGCCGGAATTTTCCTTTAATACTGAAGAATGTGTGTTTATTTTCACTGTACCTTTAACAGGGTACCCCCAGGTTTGACTACCCCGACTTAAATGAAAATTAAGACCAACATCGCACCCATTATGCAGCGAAAAACACCAGATCCAGTTCTAATAATGACCATTACTCACTGCTTTAAAAAAACAAAAAATACTTTTCTTCTAAAATCTCATTCAGAACTCATTTATAGCCATATGTGTTGCTTATAAACTGGCCAAACATCCAAACAAGACAATCTAAGCTTTCACATTGTCTTGTCTCACATTGCACTGCAGCCCGGGTGAGTTCACAAAAATAGGCTCATGAAATTTAAGACCTTGGTGAAAAAAATAAGACTTGGACAACATAATTGAAGACTTTTTAAGGCCTTAATTTAGGAACATGAAATTTAAGACCTTTTAAGACCTCGTGGCGACCCTGTATAACCAATAAAAACACTAGTAATGGAATAAATAAAAGCGCAATCAGATGTCATACTGTGGAATAACATCTCCATATCTCCATGGAAACAAGCAGATGGTGGACCCTGCGTAGGAAATGTCACATCGTGCTTCTTTAATCAGTCCTGGTTTGCTTTCCAGTCCTGGTTTAGTCCCGAATCAATACGATCAATAAGCTGTAATGCACCGCTCACAATACACGGCAATAATACTTCCAATGAGACTTTGATTTTGTCCCAGCTGCACCTCACGCAGTAGAGATTTCCCCGGCTTTGGAAGATCTCAGACGTGACCCTCTTAAACACACACACACCTTCTCCGTCTAACCTGAATAAGCTGAATTGAATTTGCCCGGATGGCAGGAGGCGGCGGGCGTGGACGGTGGACTACATTAGCGCCGGGGTGATTACAGCCCCTGCTCCAGACTGGGCCGGTCACTGTGGTCGTGGGACATAAAGGAGGGTCAGGACCTCAGATTGGAGTCCCATCTCTCCCCGGGCGGCCTCCTAATAGAATCCATTACGGCAACGAGCGGGCGAGCGAGCAGCGCTGAGGACAGAGGAGAGAGAGAGAAAGCCCCCGAAGACGCACTGCAAAAAAATGAATATCCGAATCATGCAAAATGGCTGGAAATGACAATGGGAGCTTTGTTTTTTTCCGTGGTATAAAATCACTGCACTAGGCTTTGGTTTTAGTATTGTAGTAGTATAATGAGTTTATATTTGCAGTTCTGGTTTTAAAGGGCCCATATTTGTCATTTTCTGGCCTGTTAAAATGCCATTTTCTCATCAAAAACATATCTGGATTGTGTTTTGTTTTAATTCACACATGTTTAAAGCTGCATATTTGACACTTTGTTCCACCTTCTGATGCCGTGTGATGTGGTAAAACAGGAAGTGTTCCACTGTGTTTTTAAACTGCCTACACATTCACTAGAATCATAATCAATGGGGTAATTTCAGCTCAGGAATTGCCAATCTTTACTGAACAAAAGGTAAAAAAGTAGCTGTTCACTTGAAAACTACTGCTTCTTGACATCACAAGGTAGAACAGAGCATTTTGAGCTTTAAAAATGTAGACAGACTAATAATAAAGGGTGTTTCAGGAGGTGACAGCATCATAACATGGCTTAAAGCTCACAAGAGTCAATTTGGTGTAATACAAGACGTTTAATTATAAGATTCTGTTTAAAATTCAGATTTTAAACACTCCCAGGAGAACTGACAAAAGACTGAAATATAAATGGGTAAACTAATACAAAAATCACATTTCAAAACATGTTTGTACAGATCTAAACCACAGGGTTGGCAGTTTTTATGCAGACTAAGACAGAATATTTTGCTTGAGGAGAAAATTATGGTATTTCAAAAATTGCAGCCTTTGCGATTTGCCGATTGCGTTCATTCAAATTTTGATTCAGCCGAGGCGGATCTTGCAGCCGTAAATCACACTTAGATAATCTTTAAGCTGCATTGTGTAACTTTTTTGGTCCTTCAAATGCTTTTCTCCATTAAACCTTTGTATTTTCATGGAGACCAAACCAGACCACGTTACTGGTCAGATGTGTGGAGAGGCGTCCCCGCTCGTGCCTGTTTTTGTAGGTATATTTAATGTCATATTGTGGAGCATTTCAGGCAGAGCAATGGCATATCCATAGAAACAAGCAGCTGGCAGACCCCTAGCCAAAAAGTTACATAATGCACCTTTAAAGAAATCTTAATTAACCAATGTTTAATACTTTTGTTTGATATTTTGAGGAATTAAAACAGTACAAAATGACTTAACAACCTCCAGTCTGCACAATCTGCTAAAAACAGAGCTGGGTATAGGCTATTCCTATGAACTGTGCTGTATGTGGAGATGGGTCCCTGGGCGCTGCACTCCTGTCACCCACTGCTCCTGACGGGGCCCCAGTGGCATTAAAGGATGGACCAAAACCAGTGGAAATTACCCCATAGGGAGATGGACAATTGTATCTTAACCTTAAATATGAACTGTGTAACCTAATGGGGTTTTGCCTGCTGCTGGTTTCCATGGAGATACTGATGCTTAAGTCTGAAATATTCAATTATAAGTGTACAAAAAACCTTTACTATTGTGAGTTGGCATGATTTTCCACAGATCTGACTTGTAACACCTAGTGGCTCATGTTTATAGACAGGTATTTTGTGCTTTAGCAGAAAAAAATTACATGAGACCCAAAACATATCGAAATCCAATCGATATTGTGACCCGTGTATCAAGATACGTATTGAACTGTGAGAAAACCACCATGATAGACAGACAGACAGATTAATGCTCTACTGTGGAACATTCAGGACAAAAAAAAAATATCCAAGGACCCATGGAGACAAGCAGGTGCCATGTCCTCCACCAGAAAAGTAACATAATGCACATTTAATAGTTTTATATTATGCAAAATCAACACTTGTGAGCTGAGCTGAAATGTTGTTCCCTCCTCAAAACCCTGTTCCACCTTCTGATGTCATGCAGTGGTAGTTACTAAGTGAACAGACACGTTTACCTTTACTGCCCTACAAAGGCTAAGAGCTTAACTCGGAGTGTGAAACTGATTAAAATGACTGTTTTATCCACACAAAAGTATAATCGGTCAGGCCTCCCAAAATCTGACAATTCGCTGCTATAATGAAGAAATATTTGTATGCGGAAAATACTGAGCTCAGAATGGACCTTTGACCCTTATTTGGCAGTTCCTGTGCTCTGCCTTTGTATCATGTGCCAAAAATAAGGAGTCGTGCAAAGGCAAAAAGCCATAACTGACATTATCATTATGTGCTTGATTTAGACCAAGCCTCCATCTATTATAAGAACAACCTAACCAAGGTCTAGTCCTCATGGTGTTTGTATAAAAAATTATACAGAAGACCTTTGGATTTCTCATTTAGTGCTGATCAGGACAGTACGGCACAAATACACAGTTAAACAGTTTGGCAGACGAGTTACTTTGCAGTACAGTATGAATAAATACACTAAATACTTTCACATTAACTTAAGGTATTTTTATTTAATGCAGGGATGTCTAAACTTTTTTCTTCAAGGGCCACATTAAAACACAGAGCAGCGTTAGGGCCGATCGAGGGTCATAGACTGGTGGTCAAAACAGGGAGTAATTCAAATCTGTGCATTTATAACAAGTTTGAAGGACCAACCAGCTCTTTGTTCAGGATTAGACCCTCAAAAGGAAACGCTAAATTTGCTTGATCAAGGTAGATTTCAAAACCATGCAGTAAAAAGTACCGTTTGCGGTAGAGTGGGCCAATTCACCTGGAAGCCGAGGACCAAAACAATTGGTTTGAGGGCCACATTTGGTCCCTGGGCCATAGTTTGGACATGCCTGATTTAATGTGTTGAAACCCTGTACCAAAGCCGCAACAAAAAGAAACGGGTGAGAGGTTGGATTTTAAAATATGACATATTTATTAACTAAATCACAAATGAAACACACTCCTTATTTTTGGCACAAGATACAAAAGCAGAGTACAGGAACTGCCAAATAAGGGTCAAAGGTAAAGTTTGAGCTCTATATTTGTCACGATATTTATTCACATGATAAACGAGATCTCAAATCCCCCCCAAAAATGACATTATTGACTAAAATTTTGACCAAGCAGCTTAGTTCAGTAGAGTTTATTTGTGTTGAACATGTGTGAATGAAACAAAACACAACTCCAGGTACTTTTCGATCAGGATCTACATAATATAGGTTGTTTAAATACCATCGAAACGATGCTCGAAACAGACGCATGAGTCGAATCCAACCCATTTCCAGTGTTAACTTGCGCCCGTGTTCTTTTTTTACAGTGTCGGGCAGAGTCTGCATACGAGCCGAGTGTCTGAAAACCCAGTCTGCAGATAACCTCCTCTTTCCTTATTATTTCCCCTTATTTAACTCACTGCGCTGCTCCATCTCAGTCCATTTCCCAGCCCCTCTCCTCTGCTGTTATTCCACTGCAATTTTGTATAATGATTTATTTTACCCTCCACAATTGGGCGTCCCTTTTTGCGTTGAAAGGGAATGGTAAAATAGTAATCCTTTTGCAATTATGCGCAGGGAGATAGTCACAGTCATTGAGATCTGATACGATAGCTTGGACATGGACACAGGCTTTGAGAATAATTGTGAATAACACATCTCATCTGCTCCAGTGTTGCACAGACATGAAAAGCTCCCAGAATACACTGCAATGCCATGAATATGTTTAGCATTCATTCATTCAGCCCATAGAGGAATATTGGGACCAATGGGAGAAAGCGCATGGGAATACAGATACTCGTGATTTTCGTTTTACAGTTGATTTTGTGGGGATTAACCCGTGTTAAATGGTGTGGTAGATGCACAATTTCTTACTGTGAGGAGTTTCGTGTTTTTGCTTTAGGGTTTTAAAGATGTCTGTGTTAAGATCTATGTTATAATGTTGTTTCCTCGTCACAAACAGACATGGAGTTGTGTTTTGTTTCATTCACACATGTTTAACACGCAAATCCTGCATATTTAGGCTGAGTTCTTCTTTGTTATGTCATATGGTAATACAGGAAGTGCTTCATTGTGTTTTTAAACTCCATACACCTTCACTAGAATCATTTTTTGCCCATTTCTACTGAACTAAAAATTACAGCTTCATAACATGTGGAGCAGAGCATTTTGAGCTTTGGAGATACAGACTAATAATAAAAGATGACTGAAATGTGTGAATGAAACAAAACACAACACCAGGTATGTTTGTGATGAGGTAACAACATTATAACATGGATCACTGCTCACAAGTATCCATTTTGAGTAGTATAGGCATTTTAAGGCTTCACTCCTTTATCAAAAGACATAAACATTGAGGTGAAATGGAGAATCTAAACTGTTCATTCCAGCTTCTATGAATTGCTATGAATTGTGGGCCTGTAATTGCTGAAATTTGCCATACAATAGTTTTCATGTTCATCATTTACGGTGAATTTATACATTGGTGTTTTTCTAATGCTTGTTATGGTCCTGATCTGATTATAATGGGGACGACTGCGATTTTGAGTAATTCATAGTTACAAAAAACACCCCTATGAACTAACATCAAGGACATGACGTCCACCCTCCTGTGGGTTCACCACCTGCAGAGGGGTTCATGGGGGGGTCAGGTGCTATGAGGATTGGGCAGCAAACTGCCCCTGCGACCCAGCTGGATTAAGCGGGAGAAGATGGATGGATGGACAAAAAACATTTCACATTTATGTCGTTAATATCCATATTTTATGTTTTTGGTTCTAATCATAAAACTATAATAAAATCTGGAAGATGAATCCAAGATGGCGCGGTATTGTTTTCAATGGTCTGGGCTCATTGGTGCATGACCGCAGCCCAATGCAGCCCAATGCAGCCCGACGCAGCCCGACGCAGCCCAACGGAGCCCAACGCAGCCCGACGGAGCCCAACGCAGCCCGACGGAGCCCAACGGATTCCAACGCAGCCCAACACATCCCAACACAACCCAATGCATCCCAACACATCCCAACACAACCCAATGCAGCCCAACGCAACCCAACGCAACCCAACGCAACCCAACGCAACCCAACGCAACCCAACGCAGCCCAACACATCCCAACACAACCCAACACAGCTCAACACATCCCAACGCATCCCAATGTGTGAAACGCAATTCTGACCAATCAGGGCACGAGCTGCTAAAGCAGAGCCAGCACAGGCTCAAAGCGAGGCTAGGCAAACTGTTACTAAGCTGATTTTTAGGCGCTTTGTCCATTTACACATTTTTTAAAGTTCATATTGTAAAAATACAGAAGAATCCCTACAAAATCTGACCTTTATGAAAGCTGTTGATGCCCTGTCAGCCAAACATGGGCAGTTTAATTTCACAAAAAATGCATTGTGCTTCTATGGGAGATTAGTTTTTCCTGGCTGCAGTACCTCGCTTGGCCACAAATCAGTCTTATCCAGCTCTTATTACATCCACGGTTCTAATGCATCCAGAAAGCAGAATGAGCTCCTATGATTAAAACCACCTTAAAGGTTTATGTCTGATTTTCACGTAATATCATAACAGTCCATAAGCCAGTAAAAGACAACTGGCAGCTCAAATAAATACTGTTCAAACTCAGATTTTTGTTGTAACACAGCAAGTTTTGGGTTATGGTCAGTAGTAGAAATAATCAGGTTCAACATTTGTGAATTTACCTTTTGGATATTCCTCATTTAAATACCACGTTCACCATCTGGGAGTCTGATGGAAGCTGAAAACCACCAATGATACGTGCTCAGTATTTGCCATTACAGCTTCAAATGAGTTTATGATATAAGTCAAATTACATGCAACCATAAAAACGTAGGTTGCTAGTACGATTCCCCGTTGCTTGGTCATGAATAGCCTTGAGAGTACACCTTAATGCATACAGTATGTTAAGCGTGTATTCCAGTATTCACAATTGCATCAGTGGTTAGAAATACATGGCTCTCTTATCTCCTGGGTCCAATGTGCTTGTATTAAATGGTGCATATTCAGGATACATTTGCATTTAATCTTCTCCATGGACGCATATGAAATCAGCGTAGGCCTTAACAAAACCGGATCTTTACAAAAACAGATCTTTGCAAAGCCTTTTACAGTGGATCACAGCCCGCCCCTCTCCCTTACTGCTGCGATCTCTCTTTGTACAACGAATAACATGATTTAACATTCGTAATATAGCCTTGGTTTGGACGATCTGGCGGTGAAATCGGTGCGGGGAAAGTGCACGGAGGATCTGTGTGTAGTGAGGTGTAGTGTACAAAGCAAATATCGCTCCATAAATATGAGGAAGTTTAATTATGTTGGTCTATTTCAGAACTGGAGATGCAAGTCAGCTGTTTTTCTGGTTGCTTTTCCTTTCCCAACCAGCATATTATGAATGGATTGGCCAAGTAGGTGTTTTGCCCAAGGATTCAACAACAGTGTGAATAGGCTTGGGAAAGGTTTTATGTGCTGATCTGCAAGTTGTGGGGTAAACAGTTGAGGGAGGTCTAACTTGAACATCCCAGCAAAAACTGAAGGGTTAAAATTTCAGGGTAAATTATTTCAGAGTTGTTTTTAACACAAAAAGTTTTATTTTAACTATCTGAAAGTTAAATCCAGGTTTCTCTATTGTTAATTCGACTTATAGTGTTCATTTGGAAACCTTCCACCCACCGCTTCAAACTCCTGCAAGAGAAGACCAGTTTGACCCAGTTTTGTGCATAATTTCATCTTTTACAACTACTCCACCAAAAATTGTTAAATTAACTAAAATAAAGTGTAAAAATAAAACTCCTCTGCGTAATGTTCAACTAAATCAGGATAAACAGACAAAGTGTTATCTGTTTAGTCTCAAAACATTAATAAAACTCTTAATTTCGGGGTTAAACAGGAACTTTGGTCCAGTGTTACTTTTCAAAAATGTTAAATTAACTCTAAAACAGATTGGACTCATATCAAATCTAAGAAAATGTTAAAATTGATTCTGTGAGAGTCAATTTGAACACTCCACTTTTTGCTGTGTTACATTATAATTGGTGGTAAATCATTTGACCCTTTTTCAGATTAGCAGCAGCAGTAGTAGTAGTAGTAGTAGTAGTAGTAGTAGTAGTAGTAGTAGTAGTAGTAGTAGTAGTAGTAGTATTATCTATAGCAACACAATGATGCAGCACTTCCTAGGTTTAATTCCTGCTCTGGCCATAGTGAACTTTATAAGGAAGTTTTGCAGTCTCTGTTTTTACACATTGATTCTTTGCACTTACATCACGCTGGGGGGGTTCTGTATTTATATGTCTACGGAGGAATGTTCAGCATTTACCGTGAAGACACAGTGCATTATCAAACGCTTCCAAAAAAGGTTTAAGATCGTCTGAAAACTCAAGAGAAATATACAAAATGGATTTAAACAGCAGATTTTCAGGAACCTGTGATCAACACGAGCGTTCATGGTACAGTTAAGGTGTTTGATTTTCAACAAAAAGGTGAAAATGACTGAAAAACCCATATTAGTGATGTGATCTTGTGTGTGACAGACTTGTTTAATGGCACAACGCATCTCACTTGTTGTAGTTCCAGATAAATCAGCTCTTTCTGGTCAGATTGTGACAAAACAAAGCTCAGATTAAAGCCTAACTTGTGTAACATAGCATCAGACAGAGCAGTGCCCACGGCTAGCATCACCCCCCCATTGAATGTTGATGACATGAGCTGCAAAGTATCAATACACGTTTTGCCATTTGTGTGAACGCTGACGATAAATGTATGTTTTAGCGAGGATTCCACTTGTCACAGTTGAATATCCGTTCCTCTGTCAATCACAATATTTACAAAGCCTTTTTATCTCTATTCCTCACACTCGTCTGCACATTTCCGTACCTGTAAGCCAAATGTTATCTGCGCGAATGCTCCAACTGCAAAAAAAAACACCTCTCTACTTCTAACGCCTCTACTTGAGCCAGGCTTCAGTAGGTAGATTTACACTTGACAAGCTGCGAAGCCGTTTTCTGGGCAGATCAAGCATCCTTCTGGACGAGAACACACGAGGAGCTGGGAGGTTCTGCGAAGAGAGGCTAATTAACAACATGAATGCAACGCTTCGTCTAGAAACCAAAGGGAATTTTAGCTAAACGCCAGCCGCTAATAAGTTGCCTGCCCATTCTAGGTCATCAGAAGCAGAAGAAAGAGCGAGAAAAAAAAGGAAAAACAAGAAAACACACACACAACACGAGAAACCCTCACCCCGCTTCATCCCTCCTTTATATTTTCTTGTTAGTTTGCAACTTAAACTCAGCTCTTTGGTTTATCCACTGCTGTTTTGTACCATTATCTGTGTCAAGTAGAGTAATTATCTAACAAATGTACAAAAGCGACTCTGTAATGAAATGCCATGGGCTGAGAGAGAGATGGAGATCAATTATTTATAGTGCTTTGATGAGAGCGGCTGGCTGATTTAAGGGGGGAGCAGTCAGGGGCTCTTAAAATGAAAAGCACGACGCAGGGCTGCTCTCAAACTTTTCCCGAGGAGGTGGAGGCCGAGAGATACATGTGTGTTTAAGAAGACGGAGCAGAATAGACCGGAGACTATGTGGTCGTCAAGGAAACGGATGCTAAAAATGGTACAGAGATCCTAAACGACGCATTGTGTAACCTTTTCTGTCACATGTTTTTCTGTATAGAGTTGTTTTTGCTTTGCTTTGTCTGGAATGTTTCGCAGTATGGTATTAAACCGCTCTATCTCCATGGAGACCGAGCCAGACCAAGTTACAGGTCAGATCTGTGTAGAGGCGACCACGCTCACAGTCAGAATCACTGTTTTTTTGTGTGTTTTTGAGCTATAAAACCACCTGTGATTGAATAAATGTAAAGTAGAGCTGTTTAATGTCATAATGTGGGACATTCCAGGCAGAGCAATGACATCGCCATGGAAACAAGCAGCTGACAGACCTCCTACACTGGAAAAAACAATATCTAGGTAAGTTAAAATGACTTAAATTAAGAATATTTTACTTTATTTGAGTAAATTCAACTTGACAAGTGAAATTATCTGCCAGTGGAATGTATATTTTTTTTATTAATTCAAGCAACATTTGATTTTGTTTCTTATTTTAAGTGGAAAAAGTTGTTGTTTTTCTCATTTTAAGTGTAGCAAGATGCATTTTCATATTTTAAGTGCAAAAAGTCCTATTCCACTGGCAGATGACTGTACTTGTCAAATGAAATGTACTCAAATCATGATAAAATTTTCTTAATTCATCTTAACTTGACTGGATTCTGTTTGTTGCAGTGTACCTCAAAGTTACACAGTGCACCTTTAAGCAGAGATAGACTGAGGAATATGTGGTAGTCAAGAAAACAGATTCTAAAATGATATAGAAGTCCTTTTATGTGGATGTGGAGCTCAACAGTGACAGCTATGAGGCTCTGAAAGTACATTTTGCATTCATTTCCCCATGAACAAGCTAATACACAAGTGCTCCACTGTGTTTTTAAACTCTATACAGCTTCATTAGAATCATTTGGATCATTTCAGCCCTGGATTTGCCCATTTGTACTGAACTAAACGTAAAAGGTCGCCGTTAAACTGAAAACTTCACGACATCCCAAGGTGGAAAAGAGCATTTTGAGCTTTGAAGATGTGGACAAACTGAAAATAAAAGGATTTTCAAACATGTGAATGAAACAAAACACAGCTCCAGGTATGTTTTTGAGGAGGAAACAGCATTATAACATGTCTTAAAGCTCACAAGAGTGAATTTTGCGTAATTTAGGACCTTTACATTGTGTTGTAGATGCGTGGGTTCTACTGGATTATCTACTTACTAATAAACAACACTTATGATTTATTATGTAATGCATTTTTGACTCTATAAACAACACATTTTTAGGTTTTCAATATGTTCTCTGTCCTGGAAATAAGTGTGTCATAGATACACTAGTAGTTACCACATATCTGTTTCTGTCTGTATCTGTTTTTAAACATTTTGATTTGACAAAATAGTTCAACGTGGGCAGGTCTGTTGATCGTTCCACACACAGACTTAACAGAAACTGCACCTTGAAGGGCTGTTCTGGATGGTTACACTGAACACCAAGACGTCAATATGGGCGAGCAGTACAGTTACATAAGCTTTATTAAGCCGAGTCTCTTTTTCGGGTTATATTTCACAAGATTCTACTAATTTAATGTAATGTGTGTACTGCCTGGTGCTATTTTAAACGCAAAATTGACTCTCGTGAGCTTTAAGACGTGTTAAAATGTTGTTAAGTCATCGAAAACATGCCTGGAGTTGTGTTTTGTTTCATTCACATGTCTGAATAATCCTGCATTATCATAGTCTGTTTAAATATGCAGAGTTTGTCTTGTGTGAATGAAACAAAAACAAAACTCCAGGTACGTTTTTGATGAGGAAATAACATTATAACGTAGATCAGATCATTTTAACGATTTGGTGTAAGTCTGGGACGTGTTGTCTGAGGTGTTATCATAGGTCACTGAAGATTATTAACACTTCTGCAAGAGCTCAGGGCGTGTTCACACTTCACACCACAAGACCAGATTCACAGACTAAACACGAAAATAAACCAAGCCTAGACCAGAACTAAACCTGAACTAGACCAGAGCTATACATGGACTAGACCAGAACTAAACCTGAACTAGACTGGAGCTACAAATGGACTAGACCAGAACTAAACCTGAACTAGACTGGAGCTACAAATGGACTAGACCAGAACTAAACCTGAACTAGACCAGAGCTATAGATGGACTAGACCAGAACTAAACCTGAACTAGACCGGAGCTACAAATGGACTAGACCAGAACTAGACCAGCGCTACAGATGGATTAGACCAGAACTACATATGGACTAGACCAGAACAAAACCTAAACTAGACCAGGATTACAATTAAACCTGAACTAGACCAGAACTAAACCTGAACTAGACCCGAACTACACATGGACTAGACCAGAACTAAACCTGAACTAGACCAGAACTAAACCTGAACTATATATGGACTAGACCAAAAATAAACCAGAACTAGACCAGAGCTACAGATGGACTAGACCAGAACTAAACCTGAACTAGACCAGATCTAAACCTGAACTAGACCAGAACTAAACCTGAACTAGACCAGATCTAAACCTGAACTAGACCAGAACTAAACCTGAACTAGACCAGAACTAAACCTGAACTAGACCAGAACTAAACCAGGACTATAACGGAGCTAAACTGAGCTGTTTCTGATCAGCGTGAACTGCACTGTTGATCAAGACTTATTTTATGACTCAAAACAGTACTATCCCAGGATTTTTCAGTTACATTTCCCCTTTCTTTTAGCTCACAAATGAACCCAAAACACCTTAAAATGTCAAATGATTTGACCGGTAATGCCGTGTAACGAGACAGACATGTGTTTCAGTCGTATCCGAGCATCTGTTAACACCACCAGCCAGTTAACAGCCCCTTAAGTCCAAATATTTTCACAACTTCCTCTGCACGTATCTGTAATTCTAGTCATTTGAACATTATTATACTCTATGAGACAAAACCTATGGCGGGTCTTGCGTTTTACATTCTGTCGACGTTAAAAGATGTGATTTACTCATTGCAGTTTCAGATGTTTTCATGTGTTTTGGTATTTACAAGCCAGGGAGAGGGGAATGTGTTTAAACCTTTGAAAACAAGTCCAAATGTTTCAAAGGTCTACGTTACATTTCCTTTTCTGATCTGTTTCCTCATGAAAAACATACCCGGACTTGTGTTTTGTTTCGTTCACACATGTTTAACACACAAACCCTGCGTATTTAGACATTCGAGTTCTTCTCTCAAACAGAAAACGCTCCACACTTGAGCATTTGATGTAATACAGGAAGTGCTCCATTCTCTTTTTTAAACCTGATACACCTTCACTAGAATCATTTAGATCTCTACAGAACAAAAGGTAAAAAACTTTAACTTTACTTGAAAAAGCTGTGAAAACGACTATTTCATGACATCACAAGGTGGAACAGAGCATTTTGAGCTTTGGAGATGTAGACAAAGTGATAAAACATGATTGTTCGAATGTGTGAATGAAGCAAAACACAAATGAGCATGTTTTTGATGAAGCAACAACATTATAACATGGATTAAAGCTGCACTGTGTGACGTTTCTGGTGGAGGGTCCGTCAAATGCCATGGAGATTTAATTGTTTCGTCTGATATTAAACCTTTCGATGTTCATGGAAACCAAACCAGACCAAGTTACAGATCAGACATGTGAAAATGCAACCCCTCTCACAGCCAGAATGTCAATTTTTCTAGGTATTTTTGAGCTATAAAACCACCTGTAACTGAATAAACCTAAGGTAGAGCTGTTTAATGTCACACTGTGGAACTTTCCAGGCAGTAAACAGTGATACATCCATAGAAAGAAGCAGGTGACGGACCCCCAACCAAAACGTTACAGTTAGGTGCACCTTTAAAGCTCACAATAGTCCATTTTCTTCGATCTTAAAGCTGTTTTTGTGATTGAAAGAGCTGAAACTTTGCGTCTAAAAGCTGCCAATTCATACTTGACGGTGTTTGGTAAGCAGCCATGTATCTGATCAATTATTTAAGTGACAAATTGTAGAAGGCGGATATCAGTATACCCCATAGAGTTGTTGGTCTAATCTAATTTGGGCTAAAACTCCCGAGGAAAAACCATCTATCTTTAAGGAAAAAAGCCAAAGCGTAAACAAGCGAAAACAAATGATGCAAAGAAAGCAGATAAGTCAGATAAGAATTTCTTATTATTCCAATAAAAAATACATTCATACAGAAATATAACAATTTTGCAAAACAATTTCAAATAAAAATTTCATAAAGCATAAACATAACAATTTTACAAAAGTTGTTTTTTTGTCTTTTTTTTATACAAAGATTCGGAACAAAGAGCTGTGTGTGTGTATTTTGAACGACATTAACGGTAGTGGTATAATGAGAAGTGATGAAAATGTGAGCAAAGTTTTTAAAGCTACATCAAGGCTCAATCACGGAAAAATAGGTGCGTATATTTGCCTGTAGAGAACCAGTATTCCTCCATCCAGCGCAGTGCTTTCCGATCTGAAATCTATAGCCTGCAACATCGGATTTCCATGGAGAAGGTGGCTGGCCCTTTTTACCAGGACTTTTCAACAATTATTCACCATTAGCTGCATAGGGACATTTCTTTGTGCCAAGTAAACCAGCTCGCTCGATCGCCCCCCTTCCCCGTCCTGCCCCGCGCTAACTCTCTTTCTTACCCCCGTGGTAGTTTTCATAATACTGTTGCAGCTAAAACAACGCAACACCAGACAGGTCAATACGCAGCCTACAGCGTCAGCAGTCTGTGACAAATCCCACGCCAACAAAACCTTTAGCGATTCATTACACTGGGTCTGTACAAGGCGAGCCCTGTCCAACTGCTGCCTGTTAATTACAATAAATCTTTAGCGTTTTTCCTTCAGTCCCCAACCTGTGCATCGAAGGACACGGAGGAGACAGAGAGGATGCTGGGAAATGGGGGAGAGGAGGGGAAGGAAAAGGAGGAGGAGGAGGAAGGGGGGGGGCTTTGTGATAGACTGGCACATACTACACAGTAGTTAACAACTTTAATTAATGAATGGGTAAGTGCTTTAAACATACATTAAGTTGTCGTATTTACAATTTGTGGCTTGACTTGAATGTGGTACATGACAGAGACTAGTGCTAAAAACAAAAGGTCCTTTTTGGGGCAATTTTACATTTAAACATTGTCAATAAAAATCACATGTAATTGAGCCTTGATAGAGCAGGTCAAATCACCCATACAAAGAAATGTGACGTCCCCTCAGGGCTCGGTCACTTGCATAAGGCACCATTAAGGTCAACAGTGCATTATTCCATAGAAAACTGAAAAGTACAAAAATTAAAAAAGCACATCCTTGTAGCATCAGATGAACGCAAACAATATCTGTGATTAGATAAAGCAGTGGCGGCTTCTCCAGGGTGATGGGTGAATGTAGAAATCATCAAGGCTTTATGTACAATATTGTAACATTTAACCGCTCGCATTTAGCTGCACTTTAATTGAACTATTTGCAGTCCTGATTACAGTGGAAACAGGAAATGAACAAACCCTAGAACCATGCAACACCTGTCTATGATACGGAAGTTATAGTATAGTTGTGTTATACCTCTAAGCACACAGCTTATACAATTGGACTACAAATGAGCTTTGTAGCTTGTAAAAAAATAATAAACCAGGCTACATAACACATTGCACATTTAGTAGCTGCACCAAAAAACACCAAAAAAGCTCCTGTCATACAGTGACCGGGGCGTCAGGGTCAAGTGGGACAGACACCGGAGGGGCATTTGGACCTGCCCTCAAACCGCTCTGCCAAGGACCACAGACAGGGGGCGATAATCACCCCGCTCCACCGGTTCGGGTGCCACACGAGCAGGTTGGTCTCCCTGCCCCGACCTCACATTGCCACAGGGCAGAAACACAAGTGCTCCTCGCCCCAAGAATCCCATTCAGTCCACAGCAACACGGCACCAGCCCCAGACCGCACGGACCGCCACATCTCCTGCACTTCCTGGTCACATGGGGCCGGTGAGCCAATCGCAGACATTCACAGTGCACACATGCTTACCTCAGACTGTTTTTGTAAAGTACCAGTGTATCTGCTGTCCGGGAGATGTCCCCAATTCATGCACCATACATACAATTCATTCATTCTTTTTGTCTGTCTTTTATGAATTTTTTTTTTTAGATTTTTTTTGTTAAAAGTCCTTCTTGATCAAAAAGAAAACTCTTCCTCGTCCATGATTTTGTCCTCTTGTTGCAACAGACAACCTTCAGAGCGCCTTTCTCCAAAGAGAGGTCCCGGAGGCACTGGGTTCAGGTGCAAAACGGCATGCTTTGGCTGGAACTCACTCCCTACACTCTGCTCTGGGACAGTTCAACCAGAATCTGGTCGGGAGACGCGTCAGAGTCTCTCCTTAAACGTGGGGTGGTTTGCCCTGTTTAGATGTGCCTCTTCATGTGGAGGGCCAGATGGTCAGACCTGGAGAAACATCTGGGGACACAAGGAGGGACAAAGGAGTTAACAACAATGTTAAAGAAATAGACTCCAGCTCAAAAGGACTCACTGCAGAGTCTTTGAGGGGCCTTTGAATAGACTGCTCCAGGCTGACACATGTGGCAGTTTGGGGAGAAGTAATAAAACAGGCAAACATGTTTCTTTAGGATAAATAAACTCCTTCCAATTTATTTTATCAACAAAATGAAACTCATCGCCCCTGTGCTTCTAAGATCTCATATCACAAGCCTCTGTGCATCACATAGACGGCTGCATATAGATTGAGGCCATCTATCTTGGTGAGAGGAACAAACAAAAGCTTATCACAAGATGGACGACATCATTCACAGATAAAGGTCCTGCTCACCTGTCACAGTGACTGCATTTAAATGGCTTTGCCCCAGTGTGCTTCCTGAAGTGTCTGGTCAGCTCGTCGCTCCGTGCAAAACGCCATTCACATCCCTCCCATGAACACCTGTACGGTTTCTCACCTGCAGAGGGAAGCAGAGAGTTAACGTCATGTTTAATACTGTAAATCAACACAGACAAGCAACAATGGGCCTTTCTTTACCCGCCCCTGCTCTGCTCTGTTGTCATTTAAATATAACCAAATCAATCAGCCTCAGGACAGCACTGAAGACACTGCTGACAGCCCTCACTCCCGACCCAGATTCCTCTGAACCTGTTGCTTCAACTAACTGGTTTTCATGCAACCCGAAACATGTGAAGAATGTGCAGAAAACACTGGTGCGGGTTTGAGAAAGCCACACGTGCAATTTCACGCTGCTAATCAAAAATAAGAAGCGGTCAAATGACCATTCACAGCCTTCCAACTCAGTGCCCCTGGCTCCCCGCCCATTCAGCTTTCCCATGGTGAAACCCAATCTGTTTTGGAGGACTGAGGCCTTTTATCTCCCATGTGCTCCCCTCCCCCTCCTCCCTGCGCTCTCTCAGTCAGCCACATTCCACATAGATTAGGTCACACTTTAGGTATCCAGCCATGCAGAGCTAATACTCGCACAGCTCCAGCTGAGGACATCATGCAATGTGGACCTTTAATTACATTACACAATGGATGGACAATGCCATTACGATGCAAGACTGAATTAATAGCACTCGCAGCCTTCACTCAGAATAAACGGAGATGTTTTAACTGTGGCAGTTTCACACAGAGCTCTGGTTCCTGTGAGGTCACCTGAGGTCATAGTGATACACGTCTCCTACAGATGTACTGTCTCCATGATAAACACTGGGGCCCTCACCTGTGTGGGTGCGCTGGTGTGCTTTAAGGTGGGAACTCTTCGTGTAAACTTTGCGACAGCCGTTGAACTGACACCTGTGAATCCTCCTCCGACCGTCCGGAGACGCGTCCCCGGAGATGAGTCCGCTCTTATCCGACCCTTTGGTCATTCCGCCGTTCCGGATTTTCACCGGCAAGTGCAACTCCCCGTGTGTTGCCATCCAGCCGCTGGACACAGGTCCGGGCTCCGAGTGGGCCTCCGGAGAGGACGGCGGCGTGCTGATCACAGACGGGCTAAAAGGTCCAGAGCCCACCAGCACCGAGCCCAGCGGGTTGGAGCTAAAGCTATGAGTCGGGGAGAGCTCCTCCGAACTGTCTGAGGCCTCACTGCTGGCGTCCGAGTGCACGCTGTGGCTGTCCAACAGCCCGCTGTCCTGATTGTCCTCGTCCTGCGTCACCACGGGGATCTTTGGGTCGCACTCGCCCTTGGTCTTGTCCCCACACGCCAAAATCAACTTGCTCCAGAGGTCCTCCTGTCCATCAAACTTCAGGTCTGTCGTGGACACGTAGGGTTCACTCTGAAGGTAGCGTTCCAACTCCAAACATGTCTGCAAAAACACAAGGAAATGGTATGATGAGTTTGTGCAGCAACGCCACAGGAGAGCAGAGGTTCATTGAGAGGCTCCTCTATGGGAAATCCCTTTAAATCATGCATGTGCACACAGCCCTAACCACTCTGAGCTCATTTTAGTAAACGCTGACTGCAGAAGTTTGGGCCATTTTGGCTGCTTCTGCAGAATAAGGCACACTGCTCTAATCTGTATTGTAATTTGCAGCCTAATCACTTTGGTCATCACGGCTATATTCATAATATTATCCTTAAACGCTTTGTGATCTCAGATTTCGTGCTGAGTGTGGTAAAAAAATCTGAACTGAAAAGAAATGATGCTACACCATTTCTATTTTAGTCTGCCTCATCTAATCGCCACGGTGATTGTGCTGTATCCATAAAAATCCTCACATTTTCCAGCCTAGCAGCCGTCTATTAGCCCTAAACACATACTTCACAACACTGTGTCATGCCGGAGCCAGCAGGGCCCCTGTGATTTATGTCCCTTGGGATGTCACCGTCCATAAACAGACTCCATCCTCCACCTGAGAGTAGCTCCAGAGTAAACGTGCATTGTCATTTGTGCTAGCACGACTGACTCACAAATTTAGAGTCCTTTTAAGGAAGCCAGCTCACACACACTTCCTCTCACATGCAAAAGCTACTGGTGCTGTTTTACCTCCTGCGTACCTCTGACATGCTATCACATCCTTCCTCTGTCAGTGTCACCCCTCTCCCTCTGCGTGTCTCTCTCTCAGGCAGCTGGCTATAAAGATACAATTTACTACAGCTCTTAAAGTTGGAAAAATACTTATAGGGAAGGTGCACAACACGTTTGACGAGGCAGATGCGGGGTAAACATTTTCCTTTGGGCACTGGCTTCTGCGGGTTTGCACGATGTTTTCCAGCTGTACTAGTATCTACTCATGCACGAAGCAATTGGCCATGGCTGACATTTGATAGCCCCATGTTGTTGTGTGCAGAGTCCATTCAAATCACGACATGCGCTTGAAATTCAAGTTTTTCATCTCAAAGCTTGTCAGAAATCTAAAAATTATGCAAGTGTGACATGCGGGCTTATGAATAGTGATAGGAATCAAAATTGGTTCGGCACCAGGAGTAATAAAATGCATGTATATTGGAATGCCCGGAGCGTTTTGGACATTATTTGAATATTGCTCATATCATTTGAATTCTTTTGGTTAGAGCTACAACACACCGTCTCCTTCGTGATAGTGGAGCAATAATGACAGTGTAGTTCAAAGGTTTCCAATTGCGTTTTAGCAGGCAGATTTACAAGTTTGAAATTCAGTAATCTAATCGAAAATGCAAGCAAACCCCGCAGATGTATTCGCCTGTAGAATTGCGCGTAGTGCAGTGGGCATTTGCTTATCCGTCTTACTTTGCGAAGCAGCACCACGCGTGATTTGTTTGAATTAACCAGTGCAAGAGCAGGCTGCACTGGCACTACTGACTGACTCGTCTGTCTAGCTCCGATCCAATTCCCCCGTTAACGCAACGACCCTCACTGCTGTCAGGAACGAAACCATGCACTCAAAACCATGTGGGGTAAAAAAAGAAAAAGCACCGCTCGAAATATCGCAGCGCTAACACATCGGCTGGCTGTCTATTGCGCCTTGCTCTAAGTTACTCTCCACTCATTCATCTTGGCGCAGCGCTGCCTCGTCTCCAGCTGTCAGAGTGACACACTGATCTACTTCAGCCTGCCAAAACTTCACAACCAGAAACTGATAATGAAAACGCACGTCTGGGAACAGCGCAGGTTACGTGTACGCATCCCACACCTCCTGCCCAAACCCTTTACGATGACATTTTTAACTTCTTTTCGCCAAGTAAAGCACCACGCAGAAATATTACCCCAGTCACAAGCGGGAAACCAGCTTCCTTCCGCTTCCCAAAACAATTTGCTATACGCGTAAAAAAAAAAATATTGCATCGTATATTCACCTGCTGCCAGTACTCCTCCAAGGATGGTAAGGCTGAAAAATAGCCCGTGTCGTGAACTATTTGAAGTTCTTGAAAGATGCTGCACATCGGTAGAACATCCATTTTCCCGAGATTGGTTAGAAAAAGCCTAAATTAGCTGCGCGTAAAGAGTATAAAACACCCAGTGGAGATGCGTAAAGCGAGGATGAAAAGGTAGCGTGTATCTCCTGTCGTATCTCGCATGCGAAGTAGCGCTTGTTTTCGGCTGCAGTCAGAGCGGATCGTCCGTCCCCCTCCTTCTCTCTCTGCTCTCTCTGCTTGTGTTCAAGATATTTGCAAACACCGCACTGGACTGGACAGCGAACAACTGCGCTCTGCAAACTTCCCTATTCAAACCAAGAAGCCCGCCCCCCTTCCTCACGGCTGGATTACGCCTTCGACGCACGGACCAATCAGCCACGACCAGGGGGCAGGCTCTGGAATAATATAACAAGTAACCAATCGTATTTACCCTGTGACTTCATCTTGGTTTTTGCGTAATTCGATTGGCCGGTTTGACTGCCCCTGCCGCGCCCTGGTTGGCTGGTTATTTTTAGTTCCTATATAAGCGCACTGGACCTCTCTTCCTCTCTTTCAGTCTGTACTCTACATGTTTCGCCACAGATAGCGCATGTGAGCCGATACAGTTTCGCTCCTCGTCCCTCTGACTCGCTTCTGCGCAACTTTGGCACAAGTAAGGCTTTGAAAACACCTCTGGTTTAGGGGGGATGACTTCACCAAAACTGAAACTGTGGCGAAGCGAGTTGTTATTGTCGCGCCCGCTCCGTATCCAGGCAGTGGCCAATGACTCCTCGCTGTTATGGAGTTATCAGCAGTGACTTAAGAGGAAACATGAATGCGCACTTCTCTGTTACTGAGTTAAAATAGATCAACGCACTTCTGCTTTGACATTGTGATGGCCAGGAACTCCACTTAGCCTTTTTTGAAGTTTACTTTATAGCAAATGGAAACTTCAACTACAACTTGACTACCAAACAAAACAAAGCCTGCTGTCCAAATGTTATGTAACCGCGATGGCAAGGCTCAGACAAGTTATTTACAGTGTTTTGTCAGATAATACGCTGGGCAAGTTGTGCAAAACTCACTTCAAACTATTGTGCATAAAAGCAGCATAAAAGAGAACATATGAGAACTATTAGACAAAGAAGTTATGTTAATTTGCACGTTTAAGTAGTAGTAGTAGTAGTAGTAGTAGTAGTAGTAGTAGTAGTAGTAGTAGTAGTAGTAGTAGTTTTGGCAAAGAAAGTTATAAGTTGTAAACTGCTTTGTTGCATTTTTAATTAGTTTTGGACACAAACTACTATCTAAACCCCTATTTACACTTAAAATACCAATCCCATTATTCATTAAAAGCATAAAGTTTAGGGAACTACTGTATGGACTCGGGCTAGTGGAAAATGTGAAGTAACTTTCCATGTATGAGTCACCACCGTAAATATTTGGTAACCCTTTGCTTGTGGCAATATGCAGATGGGTGATGACTAACGCTGTGCTGATCTCAGTCCAGGTACAGTAGTTGTGCCTCACATAGTGTTCTAACAGACCTGCCAATGCAAGACGTGCAATTAGTGGCTTGTAAATATCACGAGCGCATATCCTTAAAGGGCCCATATTATGCAGAATTGACCCTTGTGAACTTTGAATCAGGTTGTAAAGTTTGTACTTGATCAGAAACATACTTGGAGTTGTGTTTTGTTTCATTCGCACATGTTTGAGTAACTCTTTATTAGTCTGTCTGCATCTACAAAACTCAGAATGCTCTTTTCCTCTTTGTAATGTAGGTTAACAGCTACTTTTTTACCTTTAGTTCAGTAAAAATGGGTGATTTCAGAGCTGAAATTATCGAAATCTTTAACAGACTTTAAAGCTTAGTTTGTTTTTATTTAGGTCAACTTTTAAAAGCTCCATCCAGAATATTTTACACGATCTTTGCACATGCTTTTAACACTTTTATATCTTTAATCTGCAAATGTTTCACCGTCGCATGTTTCTGTTCACTGTTTCACGTTATGACTAATGTGTGAGTGTAATTTGCATGTGCTGTTTCCTACCGCCTCTTATCCAGGCCATCATTGGTGTTCTCGATTGACTTACCTGCTAAAATATTAAATACGTGAATAAATCAAATAAAAATGATTCTAATGAAGGTGTATTTAGTTTAAAAACACTCTGTTCCACCTTGTGATGTCATGTGGCAATACAGGAAGTGGTGCAATGTTTACGAACTGAGCGTAAATATGCAGGATCGGCGTGTTTGAGATGTAAATGAAACAAAACAGGACTCCAGGTTTGTTTGTGACGAGGAAACAACATTATAACATAGAGTTACAGAAAACAGAGTAATCCGGCCCTTTAAAGCAGTTACGATTTGTCTAATAAAACCCAGATTTGTAACTATCATATTCCCCAAAACAACTGATCAAATTTAGCAGCTGCAATTTTGTTTTCTATTGCTTCTCACTGTTTACAAATTCATTACTTTAATTTCAGGAAAACAGAATAGTTTGGATCTAATCGGATAGGATTTCTCGTTGGCTAATGGGAATTACAACTCTTCTGTGACATTTATTGAAGCCGACTACAAAAGTGTACACTAAAAGTTAAATTACACCCTTTCATAATCCCACTGCTGTCCGGAGATCCCAGCTGTATTCCCTCATAAGTGACTCCGTTCCAGCCGCATTCCATCACATATTTGGCAATGGCAGAAGACGTCAGCGCAGCTCTTATCGTTTCCTCTTTTGGGGCAGCAGCTACTCGCGTGCACTAGTCCATGGTATGAGCACTATAGTAGGACAGCGCCGCACTGGAATTTCTTTTTCGATATGTTGTTATGTTAGGAATGGCAATATCGATAATTATTCCGGATTAAAGGCGCACTGTGTAACTCCTCCTCCTACTTGTGTCCATGGTGATGTTATGATGTTAAACAGATATGTCTTATAGGAGTTTTTATTTCTCAACTACCGCAAAAACTTGCATTATAATGAGAGCGGGCAAACTTCTCCACAGATCTGAGCTGTAACTTGGCCTGGTGATGTGGTTCGCTTGCCTCTGTGGAGATTAAGTTAAATTTAATGCCATACTGTAGAACATTCCTGGACAAAACGATAAGCAGATGACCAGAAAAGTTTCACAGTGCACCAATAAACACAATAATTTCAGTTAAATAAAAAGAAAAAAAAACATGTTTTAATTTAAAGTGAAGCAAAAGGACTCAAGGAAAATTATAATTAAATTCTGTTTATTTAACTTTTTTTAAAATAGCATCTTTGTCAGAGGGAGAGGTATAGCTATATATTAATTTTATTTATTTATTTTTCTTCATTCAGTATTGCAATATCGATACTAGGAATGCTTCTGTTTCAGCTTTTTCTGATCCGATACCAATGCTGATATTTTAGGTTGAATTATTTTCCGATATCAGGTATTAACCGATATGAGAGCAGACTAAAAATATGATGTATTTTCTTTAAAAAACAAGCAGCTTATGTTAAAAAAAAGCCAAAATTGTTTATTAAATGTAATAATTTATTTAAAGTAATTTCACAACAGCTTTGAAAGTGTAAAATCCCTCAGGCGTCCAGGTAGAATCCATGGCAAAGAAGAGTTAAATTTGCCAACTGGACAAAGTTTATTTCAGCTAAATAAACTTTGCCCAGTTGACAAATGCAACTCTGTCCTTTGCAACAGCTTTGGAAAAAATACAAGTTCAATATTAGGAGATGTTTAAGAGGAACTCAGGCCTGTAAATTGTCATAATACACCAATTTATAGACCAAAATGGGATGATATTGACTGTATCTGATCCAAAATGTTCAATATCTGATACCAGTATTGTATCGGTGCATGCCTCATTGGGGTATTTTTACGATGTATATAAAGTGCAGGCATATAGTGAACACAGACCCCTTTCCCCTGCTTATTGCATAACTCTGAATCCAGCATATGTAGCATGTCGCTGTGCGTTTGGGACCAAGACTTCCATGGCACGGCATCCCATAGTGAGATAAACAACGTCTCCACACAGCAGGCCCATTGTATTCCAAAGTGGCAGTATTTTCTGAGTAGACGACTGAGCCCTCTTTGTGCTCCATGAGGCCATATTTGTCGCTAGTAGCATCTGATTCAGTCATATGTCCGTGGATGCCTTCAGAAGCCTGGAGCTGGCCCCTGTCTCCCTGCAAAGGAATTCCACATTGCTTTTATGTTTCTAATAGGCCCCCATTCATTATGTCCCAACAGGATTCACTGGACAGTCTGCTTTGAAGAGGGAAGCTTAGAGTGAATCCCTGTCTATTTAAAAGGCATACTAAATTTTCCTTTGTCGCAATTTGTGATGTTACAGATACAGGAGATTATACTTTGGGTTGTTTTGGTGGTTTGCAGATTGAGAAATGTAGATGTTACATAGATGGATGGGGCTGGTCGTATTTCTCTATTCTGTCTGTATGGCGCTTTTATTTTGCTATTTTGTCAGTAAATAAATTAACTAATCCGATTCCTAATATGGACCTTCAAATTCACCCCTATAACTGCCAGTCTTCATGAGCTTCGTGAGTTTAGTCCACTTCTTTATGGGTCACTGACATGACGCCTAAATTTTCTGTCCAGTTGCGATTTCCTCAGTTAAAAAGGTTCAAATTTCATAATAATTCACCATATTTCTGTAGCACCTCTGACCTCCATGGAATGAAATCATTTTTTTCAGAAATCATGAGTTATTCTGCATGTTTTTTGTATTTAAAGTGTTAAAATGTCATGTGGTGCGACTAATAACAGCAGTAATTCTATGGCTGGAGTTTTAATAACAGATAAAGTCGACTTGGGTGAATTGTGAATTAGATTCTTTAGGAATTTTTCTTCATTTGATGCATTTTCCAAGGCAGTAGTTTGTTCATTAAACACAAGCAGGTGACTGTTATATTGGACAACAAAAGAAAATATCAATATGCATTAAAAATTTAAAGAAATGCAACAGTTTGTTTCTATACACTTCATATTACTCAGAACTTAGATTAAAATCCCAACCATGTTTTAGAAAATAAAACAATTTTAAGGTTATTCTCGGTCGCACCACATGACATTTTACACTGAAAATGCTTAATATAAATGTTAAACGTAGATTTATGCACCTGACACTGTAAATATTTGAAAAAGTTTAATAGAAACTGAAAAACCTTATACTTCATTGACCATTATAGAGTCTGTGGTATTGACTGAATGGAATTTTTATAACTATACAAAAATAAAATCCACAAATTCAAAGTTTACCTCATTATGTTCATTCAGTATCCCATATTTATCCAACGACTCCCCAAAAAACTGCATTGTAATGGGAAAAAAGTGTATTTTTGGATTGGGCTACTCGATAACCATAAAATAAAATGAACCAGTACTGTGCCAGTGTTTGTGTTTTGGTGGCACAGATATGAATAGATTGTAAAACCGACCATAAAATCTCCAAAATATGACTTGTATGTATATATTTATGCCCTATTTTGAACAATTTTGCTTCTAGTTTCTTTTCATTTGTAGAACATGTGCAGGTTTTTGTGTAGCTATAGTATTCATGGCTTTCACCTTCCATTTTGGGGACTTTTCACCATTCAACAGCGATAATCTTACATTTACAATTCAATATTTACATTTAGCATTTCACCAAACATACAGTATTTCCTCCCACTTCTATTATGATTAAACAGCACTGGGCTATAGAATGTTTTGATGTCTTCTGAAGCCTTCCAGTAATACCCGTCATTATTCATGCATTTACAAAGTTGCCCCGGCTTATACAGTCCGTGTGTTTGATGAATACCGCAGTGTCACGAGGGTCCCGTCGGGCTTTAAGCGGTGGTCCACAGTAATCACCTCCTCCTCTATAGGTTTCTCTCATGAAGCATTTAGAGAATGCGCTGGGTCCGCCATGGCAGGTTTTATCTTGGAGGGCCAGGTCCAGAGTCTTTATCATCGTTATGTAATCCAGCCAGGCCAGTAGCCACAGGAAAGACCAATTACTGCTCGACCCATTTTAATACATCACTGTCAGACCAATCAGTGAGTCGTTCAGACGGGTTTTTCTTAAGGAGAGCGGCTGCTGGACTCTATGGGGCCGAGAAGAGTGTGTTTAGTATGAGGCGTGTAGAGAGGAAAGTTACCGAGGCTGTCAAGGATTTTATGGTTTATTTTCATTGGTATTTTTTTGGTAGTTTTGTTATTGTTAATGTTGTTGATTTGAAAGCAGTTTTTTCCCTATAATGATAATCAAATGTCTCGATACGTATGATATTTTCACGATAACAATGTCACGGTATGATATTTATTGCAATATTATGTGTGAATCTGCTACTTTTTCTTCTTAAAATGCCTTGACAAGACTTAATCTAAAAAATTAAGATTTAAAACTGTTATTTCTCCATGTTGTCTGCGCTAAAACGGAGCAAAGGATCATGGTCCATGTAGTTCATTCTGTTTTTTTTTTAGCTAATTCTGCATCATAACTATTCATTTAAGCGAAGAGACTTGTGATTCGAGATATTGTGATGGTCCACGATATTATTGTGAGACCTTTATCACCATATTTCATTCAAGTATTGTTACATCCCTAATTTGAACTAAATATAAGACCGATATCCTATACACTAAATAGTCCAAATATCTGCCCAACAGACCGATATATCCGCTAGTCGATCTATCTCTAATAATTATTGTGACGCTTTTGGCTTACCGTATTTTCAGACCATAAGGCTCACTTAAAATCCTTTAATTTTCTCAAAAGCCGTCAATGTGCTTTGTAATTTGGTGGACTTTATGTATGAAAAAATACCTGTTCATTGATCTAGCGCCTTATAATCCGGTCTGAAAAATACAGTAATCAATGATTGTGATGATCCAGGTCACAATATAAATTATGGTAAATAAATGCACTATTTGTCTCTTTGCCTCATACTTTTTTACCTTTTTTTTTTTTTACTTTATCGCAGTAAGTTTTTACATTACAAGCTTGGCCATCTTCTGTTATCGCTCATTTCCTCTGTGTTTTTTCAGTTTGTAATATTTGGGGCAAATGGCTCCTTATTCATCTATACAGCTAAAACGCAACCTGACTTAATATTTTTTGTGTTTTTCTATGTGGTTGAAAAAATGATCGCTTCAAATGATGAATTGCTGCTGTATTATTATTGTTTTTATTATTATTATGTTCCATTGTTCCTCAGTTTCCCTCGGGATCAACAAAGTGGATGTATCTGTCTGTCTGTCTAATCACAATAATAATAATAACACAAATATGATAGATTTTGGTTGAAAATGGCCAGTTTAGTTGTCAAAAGAGTAACAAAAGCTATAGTGTTTCTTCGCTGCAGTCTCGGTAACAGCTCTGGGCCACTGGTGACGCAGCGTGGAGCACAGTCATTACACTCCTCCGTCAGTCTGTCTGGAGTCTCATCCCCTCTTTTAAGAAACCAAACACATAGTAGAAAGTTTTGTACACAAATTACAAGCTACAACTTTATTTTGAGCAGCCAGTTTGTTTACATTCCCAAAGCAGATGTTGCAGCAGCTGTCTATATTCAAGAGAAGTTCAAAAAGCAACAATTTTCCAGACAGGGGATTTAATGGTTCACATGGTCCGCAGGCATTAGAGATACGGCTCTGTGGGCACGAGGTTTTAAATTTAGATTCTTGTGCATGCAAGTAAACAACCTGGTGCTTTTATCTCATCGTACAATAGGTCTACTCAACGCTTCGCTATAGGGAAAATATATTTGTTATATTTGAAACATGTATGCAGTGTCAGTTTTAATTTAAAGGTCCTAGATTACACAGAATTCACCCTTGTGACCTTTAAGTCGTGTTATAATGATCTTACCTCATCTAAAGCATATCTGGAGTTGTTTTGTTTCATTTACACATGAATAGGAGTGTAAGAAAAAATCCATTCAGTTATTTATCGTGATACTTCATTGCACAATTCTCAAATCGATTCAAAGTGCATCTGATTTGATTTAAAAAAATATTTTTCACTAAAATTCATTACTGTATTTTTTTTTCAGGGTTTGTTTGTTCCTGCAACTTATACTTAGGTGCGACTTGTATATTAAAATTTTCACCCTGACAGCCCAAAGACCATATATATGAATTGTATATATGAATCAAAAATGTAAAAAACAAATCGTTATCAGTTTTTTCATTTTTGATTTAGAGACAAATAATAAAGAAAATACTTTCGTTTTCTTATTTTTGTTTTTATATTGCAAAATGAACGAACGAATGATGCACAGATTCTTCTCTATTGGGTTGTTTTTATTACTATAACTTCTATAACTTGCCTTTCAAGATGAAATGTTGGTTCTTGGTCTCTGATTTTATAAAATAAATTTCCCACAAAAGGTGCGACGTATAGTCCGATGCGACTTATACATGTTTTTTTCTTTTTCTTCATTATGCTTTTTTTTTTATGTCTGGCGCGACTTATAGACTGAAAAATACGGTAGTTGCATTCACTGCTCTCATGATTTCAAAGATGTAATAAATTATATTTCATACAATTTGGTTCTCGTGAAGGTGTAGTTGACAATATTATTAACTAATTATTCATAAATTGCACGGTATCATCCATTGTTTTAGTATCAGGATGTATTATGATGTATCGAATTGTGACATGGATATCATGATAGGTATTGTATCGTCAGACTCAAGGCAATGGACATCCATACACCTGAGTAACCCTTTATTATTATTATTATTATTATTATTATTATTATTAGTTTCCATCTCCAAAGTTCAAAACGCTCTGTTCCACCTTATGATGTCTTGCAGTGCTGATTTTCAAGTTAACGTCTACATTTTCCACCCACATTTTCCAACGTCCACCCTCGCTGTGTGAAGGAGAGGTTCCGCAGGTCTTTCCTTCCTGCTGCTGTCAGACTTTACAATGAACACTGCTAACTCTGCTGCCTGTGCAATACTGGGACCCTGTGCAATAATGTAAGATAGTAATTTATTGTATATATAGTTTTTAGATACCAATTTATATGATACATAGTTTTATAATCCTTATCTTTTTAGATTCTTATAGTGTTTGTCTATTTTTAACTTAACTGTACTCTATTGCTGCTACTGTTTCTTGCTGTTCTCTTTACTGTGCGTTGCAACACTGAAATTTCCCCATTGTGGGACAAATAAAGGATATCTTATCTTATCTTATTTTTATCTTTTTAGCTCAGTGCAGATTGGCAATTCCAGGGCTGAAATCATCCAAATCATCCTAGTGAACGTGTATGACATTTAAAACACAATGAAGCCTGTATTACCACATGACATCACAAGGTGGAACAGAGCATTTTCCGTTTGAGAGAAGAACTCAGCCTAAATATGCAGGGTTTGTGTGTAATGTGAGATCAGGGCCCTTTAAGAAAATACTCGATCATTTATTAGTTTTGGTTTTATTCCAAGTTCAGACACACGTGCTCATATCTTTCATAACAGTATTTAATCGTGTTATTATAATTTGAATGACACATTTAAGTGTCATTATATGATAAACAGTAATTAAATTAGATGAGTGAGGAAATTTCTTGATGTCCTGCCAATAGATTAGTTTACTTTAACATCAAATGAATGAAAAAGTTCATTGTTTTCCTTAAAGGTGTATTGTAGAGGGTCCATCAATTGCTTTTCTCCATGGAGATGTTATTGCTTTGTCTGGAATGTTTCACAGTATGGCATTAAACCTTTCTATCTTCATGGAGACGAAGGCAGACCAACAGAACACATGTTTTTATTGGCATTACTGAACTTTAAAACCATCTGTAAGTGAGTAAATGTAAGGTATAGCTGTTTAATGTCACACTGTGGAGATTTCCGGACAAGGGAATGACGCATAGAAACAAGCAGGTGACGGATCCTTCACCAGAAAAGTTACACAATGTACATTTTTAAAGTTTTAGCAATGCATTTAGCTGGTGTCTTCCGCACTCCATATTTAGCTTGAGTGTGTAGTTGCTGGCACAGGCTTGATGCAGTAGTTATGTAGTCTACGTGAGCTATGCGAGTTATTCTGATGGGTGAAACTGTTGAAAGTATGTCGTTTGGCCACTTCCGGTCTCTCCTTTTTGAGATCAGCAGAATGGCATGAGCACTATGCAGTTTTATGCCATTGTATTGTGGTAATACTCGGTACATGTTCCAGAACAAATACTCAGAATTGATTTATCTTTCATGGCTGACGTACCTGTGAAAAATATTTGATTGACATTACGTTTGCCGTTCATGGTTTAATAATAATAAGATTATCTTCAAAGTTCATATTCTCAACTCGTGCAGAAGAAATGACAAAAAGAGTGATGTATGAACTGACAAACAAAAATAAAAAGTATATTTAAGAACTAAAGGGTAAGCAGTTTTTAATGCAGAATAAGCAGGATATTTTGTAGTTTGTGGAGAAAAAGTTTATGATACTTAAAAACTGCAGTCTTTGTCATTTGTTAATTGCATTCATTCAAATCAGGGATACATCGATCCCACTTTTTGCATACGGATTCCCTTACTATATGTGCTGATATTTCTGATCTCAGCTGATACAAGTGCAGAGACTGAAAACTGCATTTATTTCCGTAAAAGGTGCCCTATGTAACTTTTTGGGTCAGGGGTCCATCACCTGCTTGTTTCTATGGATACACCATTGCTCTGTCTGGAGTGTTCCACAGTGTGACATTAAACAGTTCTACTTTACATTTATTTAATCACAGGTGGTTTTATGGTCCAGAAATCTTGAGAAAAACAGGCTTTCTGACTATGAGCAGAGTTACCTGTCCACAGATCTGACCTGTAACTTGGTTTGGTTTAGGGATGACTGAATTGAACTCTATGTAATCGTGCTTGAGAACGGTTCTACAGTCCGAGTGTGAGTCTAAATTATCATAGACAGGAGCCTAAACGTGCATTTTATGTGACGCTAGGTCTCGTTGCTGTTTGTGTCAAATGTCCCTTGTGTGATACAGTGTTAAAATACAGTAGTAGCACATCATAGATGATGTATCACCTCAAAATGCGACACCCTCAAGCCTCTTATACAGGTGAAAAAAGCCAACCTATCGTGCTAACTATGCTAACCATGCTAACACTGGACCGCCCAGTGCTTCTGTGTTTATGTTTATCTCTACAGTGCTACGTAGCACAACTTGCTGCTACGAGCAAGTTGTGTGAGGTGCCACAGAAGTGCTTTTGTCGTGTAGGCGACTGTTGGATGTTTTGGCATTTTATCCTGCCCGGTTTTGTGCATATTGTGGACTAAAGTCATGACTGCTGGGTTAAACTGAGCCTTACCTGCATGTCCGTGTATAAATGCTTCATGTGCGGCTTTGACAGACTTGCGCTCCGCAGTCTATAAACGGTGTCTCTTCGGAGCGGTCATTTTCTGAAATGAGCCACGGCGATGTTTCAGATGAGCTTCTAACACTTGACTAACACCTTTATCTTCAGAGCTGTCACATGTGAGATCCGGCGGCAGGAGCGGCTTGAGTTGAAATGACCGTTATGTCAAATAGCGATTACATTTAGGATTTTAAACTAAATGATTAATTGATTTTAACCAGTTAACGAGACTCGGTGGTCGGTCATGATTTTTCTTTAGTTTTCACCATCCCTAGTTTGGTTTGGTCTCCATGAAGATAGTAAAATGAAAAGAAATACTGTAGGACATTCTAGGAAATAACAATAACATCTACATGGAGTCAGAGTTACACAAAGCACCTTTAATTGAGCGGCCCTATTGTCTTTTGTCTTTTTGGCTCACCAGTTGGAGCTTGTTTCCTCACTTAAACCCCGTATATTGCTGTCTTGTTGTAACAAAGAGAAAAACCACATTGCTTTGTCTGACATGTTTGGTTACGGCTCAGATCTGCGCAGAGACTCCATCATTCTGAGATGGTCTCGTATTGATTTCCAGCCCCCAATATCTCCACACGCCGCTGTATGAGACCATGTGAATGCACACGCACAACCCAATCCTCACGGCGCGTCTCCAAACATCACGCCGACTGACCGATGGCTGCGTCCCGGGCTCGTCTCCTCGGAAACGCAGATATATGGGCCCCGCTCCTCCTCGCCAAGGTCAAGCGCTGGTTGCCCCCGGTGACAGGGTTTGACACACAGCACACATGTTGACGCAGGCCTTAAGGTGCTCCTGCGCTCACAATGCATTTCAATGAGGGGATCGGGCGGTATTTGGAAGTTTAAAGTGGGGCTGCAGGATTAATCGCAATTTAATCTGAATTTTTATAGCGAAATTGGCAAATCGCAATGACGCAGTATGTAGTTTAGATCTGTCCAAACATGTTCTGAAATGTGATTCTTGTGTTAGTTTCCCATTTCACATCCTTCTGGACGCGATTTAAATGTGAACTTTGAACCGAATCCTTTCACTAAAACAGGACTGACAAATTTAATCTCGGGGCTTGTCAGAAAAATCAGATATTTTCCCCCCAAGTAGTTCAGCCCCAGATCGGACGCTGTAAGAGAAGCACGGGGCCTTGAAGTGCACTAAACACATTTGTAATCTGGACACAGCCCTGTTGCCCTGTTGAGTGTGTAATCCAAAACCAGGCCAATGATTATCTCCCTCCCTCCGAGCTGACTCAATTCTGATTTATGATTCGAATGAGTATTGATTTCTCCCTGCGCTTTCCCCCCTCGCTCCTCGCTCCCATTTTTCCTTTTAACAAAAGAGTGAATGATGTATGTGCATTGATTTCCAATCAATTATTTTTATTCTCATTTTATTTAAGCTTGGACAAATTTTCAGCGGCCCCCACAGAGGCCCATGCATCTCCATCAATAGTGCTGTAGCTCATTACTAACAGGCTGGCTGATGGTGAAGCAGTCACATAAGCGCAGGCTCTTATTCTCCGATCTGTCATGTCCACGCTAGCATCGCGCCGCATTAACTTGTCCTCTTTCATTTATGAAATAATGGCAATGAAAAGATCCTCCATCATCTATACAGTGTTTAAGCTTGTGTAGGCAGTACGTGTAACATGACTCACATTCGCCATATGGACCAGAGAAAAGCATGGATTATTTTTGTTGCAACCATTAAGCCTTAACAGAATCTTTCACACAATCAATTATTATTTATACAAGTGGAGGACATCTCTAATTGAGATTTACCCAGTTGTACAGTTTTATTAAGGAGGCAGTGACAGAGTCTTGGCGTGCTCACTGTTGCAGGATATTTGGAGGAGCCAGAGACTTGTTTGGAGAGAGATGAGTCTGGAGTTCTGACCATAGACTGTATAATGGACATAAGCTGTGACGTTCCAAATAGACTCCATCGACTCTGGCTCCAATTGACTTTGCATTGAAAAATTGTCACCCGTCTCTGTAACTGCTGCTATGAGCCTTGTCATTTTGGTCTTAAATGTTCATATTAACTCCCTCCATATGAACACTATGGGTGAAGTCACACTCACTTAGTCCACTTCTTTATACAGTCTGTGGTTCGAGGGCTCAAAGACATTGTAATCGTGTTCCAGTCTAATCCAGGCTCACTATCTTAGTATGCTTCTGTTGTAGGGAGTATTATACCTCTGATTACATGGGCCAAAAGAACAAGGACTGAGCTGGCAGTGCGGCGCTGACATTGCACGGAAAAGGGCAATGTCCCAATCACTCAAACACCTTGGCAGCATAAACTTGAGCAGCCTTAAGCCAAAATGTTTTATCGATTCCTGAAAACACAGAATATCAAATTTCACTTCAGAGTTGCAGAATCATTCACCGACTTGGTTCATGGTTTTGGGTTGCTTTTTTCTGTAGGATAATTAATTTCTTTCTTGTGATCTTGTTGCTTTGCTGCTTTATTCATCCCAAGTCCTCATCTTTAGTGCGTTGTGTCACTTTTCAGGTGAAGGGTCTGTTAAATGTTTTTCTCTGTAGAGATGTTATTGCTTTGTCTGGAATGTTTCACAGTATGGCATTAAACCTTTCTATCTTCAGGGAGAACAAACCAGACCAAGTTACAGGTCAGATTTGCGGCGTGGTGACTCTGCTTACAGACAGAATGCCTGTTTTTCTGGGTATTTTTTTGAGCTATAAACAGGGTCGCCGTGGGGTCTTAAAAGTCTCAAAAAGGTCTTAAATTTCATGCTCCTAAATTAAGGTCTTAAAAAGTCCAAGTGTTATTTTTTTCACAAAGGTCTTAAATTTCATTAGCCTTTTTTGTAAACTCAACCGGTCTGAAAGCTTAGTTTGTCTTGTTAGAAATATAATTTATATTATAAATGATTTTATTGGCCATTTTACAAGCAATGCATACGAGTATAAATGAGTTCTGAATGAGATTTTATAATAAAAGTATTTTTGTTATTTAAAGCAGTGAGTAATGGTCATTATTAGAATTGGATCTGGTGTTTTTTGCCTGTGTAATGGGTGATGTCAGTTTTAATTTTGTGGTCTTAAATTTGGGGGAGTCAAACCTGGGGATACCCTGATAAAGCAGTCTCTAATTTAATAAATGTAACGCAAAGCAGATTAATGCCATACTGTGAAATATTCCAGGTAGAACAATGACATATCTAAAGAAACAAACAGGTTACGGACCCCCATACATAAAGTTACTGAATATTTTACCAATGGATCAGTAGAAATGTTGACTCGAATACAAAGTTTGTTTACCACAATACGATAAATACAGGCTCAGGCCTGTTTTGCCCACTCGGAGTTGTGCTGTTGGCGCTTTACACAGTAAATTTATTTACACACATGACATTGACAGAACTGAGTGTTTCAGCGAGTAAAAGGCAACGGGAGCTGATTGACAATGTGTTTCTTTACCTTTACAAGTAAATAATGGGTTTGTAATGTCTGCGCATTGTGTCAATATATGGATACTTCACTAATGTCTGTTTCCCGTCAATAGACCATTTTAGCTGTCGCTCACTGTGGGCGTGACGGGCGTGTTTAAAATGTGGACATCACTGGGCCTGATCACTTTGTGTTGTGTACCGCTTGCTTATATAACGCGTTGGGAAGTAACTGGATACATGTACTGAAAATACATGTTCCGAATACTAATTTTGATTAACTGCATTCAAGTACAATTACTTTTTCATTTGGTAATACTTATGTTACAGTTACTTTGAATTAAAAGGAATAAATGACACTACTTTTGCACTAATTTTGGCTTTGGAATGCACAAAATTAATAAGAAGAAAGAAAACTCAGCTTTTGCAGTGAGCGCATGTGCAGTTTTTCCCCTTTTCTTTTTCTTTTCTTTTGCACAAAAAATAATGCATAACCAACCAAATAAATCTGTTTAATTATACAGGGTTTTCCAACAAATTTGACATAATTTTAAATGCAATTATCTTAAACTACTCAGTTCAGCTCAGTGAAATTAAACAGTTTAGGTGTTGAACATCATAAGTTTTGGGTGACTGTGTGCGAGCAGATTCCAAGATGCAAAATGATTTCTCTTTAGGAGTGAACGGCTCAACCTGAAAACAGGACAAAAATAAAACATTAAATATAAAATCTTGATCTGTTTCTATACATTCTGTGAAAATTTGAGGTTATTTCAACAAGAATTGCTGAAATTACTGACCTGCGAAATGGTGTCAAATTTTTTGGGACACCCTGTATATTGTGTTGTTTTTTTTACACTATAATATTTTACAACTCCAAAAATATTCAGAACACAATACTCTAATATGGGGTATGTATCAGGATACGTTACAAAACACATTTTAATTTGAGTATTCAGTATTCTGTAATTACATTTTCACAATATTTTTCCCATCACTGCTTGTATAAACCTGAAGAGTGAGTGAAGCAACTGCACACTAGGTTCTTATTGAGACTTTTAATCTTTTATGTTGCAATAACCCATTTTCACTCTTCCTGCTGTTGCTGATGTTTTTCATATCCGATTAAATATAGCATTAATACCTACACTTTGACTTTAATTAATAGTGACCTGGATAATTCTAACCACTTGAGAACAGGTATAACCATTAAAAACAAATTACGCAGTACTAATGCAGCTCGATTCAGCAATGTCACTTTGTAAACATCTGCTAAAGATGGAGATATATATATATACAGTAAAATGCACATATTTCAAATTAAAAAGTAGAAAAGCAGGATATAACTTTTCTGGTGGGGCGACAGAGATGTGATTACTTTTGCAGTATTGTATTGTTTAGCATGTATTTATTAAATTAGAGGTGTTTTTATTACTGAAAATACCTTGGAAAACCTTAAAAACCTGGATTTTTACAGTGAGTAGGGTCGCCTCCACAGATCTGACCTGTAACTTGGCCCGACAGCATTACTGCTTGTTTTTTTACATGCGCTTTTTGAAACCGGGCATGTTGAAAAGTACATTGCGTAACTTTTCTGATTGAGTGCCCACAGTACGCCACTATTAATCTCGTTTTTGTTCAATTTCAGATGTTTTTAATGCACCAGGAAAGTTGCGTCACTGCACTTTTAATAAATCGGTAACAGTATTCGACTTATCTTCACCATTTTTGTGTCCTTGCACATTTTTAACTCCTCTGTCATGCTCTTGGTATGACTTACAACATCCCTCGAGAACAATCGGCTCTTTGAATCCACACAGGCCCGGTCACGTCCAGGCCTCTGCGCTAAATATTGCCACCAAAAAAAGAGGAAATTGCAGGGTGCGTCACGATTCGATGCTCGATATGTGGCTCACAATATGATATTGCCACGATATCCCATGTATCAGGATAATCTCTATATTGCATATGATACTCTGAGATATATTTAAGATATTTTTGAGAGCCAAATATATTTTAACACCAATATTTCTTTGTTCAACCACCACCTGTGTAAAGTCAGTATGGAATAAAACAGCTGTAACCTTTAAAACAATGAATATTTCAAGTGTATGACATAAACAAGTTCCTTTTCTCTGAACAAACGTCAAAATCGTAGCACTGTCACAAAATAATTTAGTAAAATGTACCAAAGAAAATCCTTACTGATATATCAATACAGCAGCCCATGAAAACTATACTATATCACCAAATTTAGTATCGCGATATATTGATATTTAGATTTTTTTCAACTTAGAAAGCTGGAACAATATATTTTGGGGCTCAGTATTTATCAACCAATCAATCAAACTTTTTGAAACAAAAAATGCAACACAAAGCACTTTACAGTGATTAAAAAAAGAACAATCCCACTCCCTCGACAAAGCTAAGCTAAACAGGTGAACATGACTTTTTATTTTATTTTTTACTACTGAATCTGTCTTGAGATTACTACCTGTGACATGACTATCTACGATATATTTATCATGTTCATGTTCTTGTTGCACTAGAATAATTTGGATAATTTCAGGTCTGGAACTGCCCATCTCTACTGAACAAATGGTAAAAAGGAGCTGTTAACTTAAAACCTACCACTTCATGACATCACAAGGTGGAACAGAGCGTTTTGAGCTTTGGAGATGTAGACAGACTAATAATAATGAAGTTACTTAAGCATGTGAGAATGAAACAAAACTCAACTCCATGTATTCAGTCTTGTGTAACTAAGTACATTTTCAAAGTATTCTTCCATCACTGGACACAAAGAAGAAAAATGTAATGACGCAAGCCTCAAATCAGCGTTAAAGTTGCACTATGTAACTTTTTGTTTGACGTCCTTCACTTGCTTGTTTCTATGGATAATGGCATAAACAACTTTACTTTATATTTATTATGTTACATCTTTTTATATCTCCAAAATACCTAGAAAAACTGGCATTCTGACTGAGCATTCTGACCTGTAACTTGGTCTGGTTTGGTCTCCATGAAGATGGGAAGGCTTAATGCCGTACTGTGGAACATTCCAGACAAAGCAATAACATCTCCGCACGGAAAAAACGTTTGACGGACCTTCCACCAGAAGTTACACCATGCACTTTTAACAAATTGTCAGTGTAATGTAACGGCACGTATCCGAATGCCCGTCGTCTCGCTGTGGAGCCAGGGCGGGTTTGTGGCCCCAGTGTTTGGTCCGTGTTTTGACAACAGAAAATTAGCAGCTAGCGTAGCGCCTGTGTCGTGTAGCCTTGAGGTTAGCGTCGCACTGAATATACAGTGTTATCTGCACAGACACTCCAGTCGCTCCAAGGATGCAAGCGCCGAAATGAAACAAATATACACCGGTAACATATTTGGCACTGACTTGCACAGAGGGGACGACATGTACCCGGCTCCAAAGGGAGATTTATTCACAAGACGCACCAGAATACAAGGAAAATATTGTTGCTTGTGCAGAAATAGATTTGGAATGAAATCACGTTCCGCCTACTGTGATGGGAAAACTCAGAAAGTATCATATATTCTTTGCAGTACCTGGAATACTTTTTTCATATTCTTTGATAGTACAATAAGATGTACGCTACAGAGTGTTGATTCATTATCGCTGTGTGCAGTTGTCGTCGTTGGTAGTTACTAGGATTGGGCCAAATTTTGATACTGTTAAACCTTCTCAGCATTTTACAGAAGTATACGGTATTACCATTATTTTGTAGCTGCACCTAAACCATTCAGAAACAGAACAGCAGCATTATATTTGAAGATGAGGCACAAGTTCTGATCAAACCAAACTTCACCAGTGCGTATCTCCCTCCATTTAATGATCTGGGACACGCCAAGACAAGAAAAGCGCAGAAGAGGCAGATTCTGGAATAAAAAGTAAAAGGCGACAGTCCACGGCGTGTGATATTTCCCACTGCAGCATGTTGTATCTGACAGACCTGCGCTCTCGGCACTCGGAGAAGTTACCGTCTCCTCCGTGAAAGTCTGACTTCGGCCTCAAGCGAGAACTTTCTCCTCTTCACCGCCTCGTCCCCTCTCGACTCTCGGCGCTCAATAAAACGTCTCCATTGCAAATTTTTCGGCTCAACATCGCACACGAAGCGTCAGTCAGGTTTTTTCTTCTTTCTCACTGTGTGTGGATGGAAATCTCCGAGCGTAACAATGTTTGAAGAGGAGAGAGAGTGGAGGGGAGAAAGTCGGCGCTATGCCCTGTGTCCGAAGCGACTGTGGTGGGATCTTTGACCTGACGCAGGGTCGTAGCTTCATCAACATTTGTCGTTTCTTCCCTGTCATTCGCCTGAAGCCGAAATACTGTTTAACATTATATTAGGTACTTAGGTGCTGCAGATTTTTTTATGACTGTAATGAAACTGATACCGTTGCCACTGTTAGATACTTCAGTATATCGTATTCCCGTGTTACCGCCAAACCGTAGTAGTAACGACTTGTGCCGACTTGCTATGCCAGTGTTTGGATTAATTAGTTTCAATAATATTTGTAATATTTTCTGTATTGCATATCACACTTCAGAATGTGCTTGTCCCTCTCCACAAATGCCCTTACCTTTTGCACGTTTTTCCCAACCTAAATAGTCCGGAATCGTTGACACTAAAATATATATAAAGTAAATATATAAAGTTTGTCAGCATCGCCATGTTTGTTTTGTTCCGCATAAACCTCAGTGCTGCTCCGTGGTCGCTCACCACCTGTCGGGCCTGTTTTTGTGCGTTTGTGAACTCAAATGTTGCAGGAATCCACTTTGACTGTGAGTCCACATCATGGTTAAACTTACCGATCTCTCTAGAAACAAGAAAGTGACGCAATCAGGCCAAATTCGGGTCAAATCTGTGGACATACATACCCCATAACAGTATGAATGTGTGTTTTTCATGATTATTTACATTGCGTGCTCTTTTAAAATCTCTAAGGCATCAAAAATGTCACTCCAGCGATTTGTAAAGCAGGACCACATAACTTAATAACTTTTAAACATATATTTGCAAGCGTAACACTTTTAGCATAGCTTCAGAAAACCAAGGTAAACATTTCAAACTGTAATAAAATCACGTAATGCTTTTAACATGCTCCTTTAAGTCAAACCTACAAATTCCTCGGCTAAAAAAAAAGCCCCACTCTTCAATTAGACGCTCTCTTGACTCAGACATAATTGTACGCTTAAATCTAAGGCACACTTCAGCTTAAGTGGCACTCGGGCTCAAACAACGCTGATGTGTGCTTTGTCGTCGATGTAACGTTTAACCACTGGACCCGTATATAGTATTTGACACTGTTGACATACTTCGAAGAGTTGTGTCTTGATTTGCTTCACTTTGGTCGCGTTGTGGTCCCACAGCTCTCACCATAATCCCTACATGGACTTCTTTAGTGTTTTTCTGGGTCAGTATTTATCATAGGTACTTTTCTATTAGTATTTTTGTACTGGTGGGGAACTTTTTTGGTGCTATGGTAAAATTTGAGCTGTAGACGGTTGAAATAATAACTTTTATGACTCATTATAGATGCAAACTGGCTACCAAAGTGTTTCATTCTGGTATTTTATTGATTGCAATTTGTGTGTTGTTGTTTTTTGTTGTTCATCTACATTTAGAATAGTTTTTTGGGGATAATTTTACTTCAGGGTAATTGCACCAGTGGTAAAATGAGCTCAAATATTAACTTTTATTGTCTATATTCTCTTCAGCAATTGATTCTTTGCGGCTGATGCGTCGACATGAAGCTAACTGTGGGTACTGCTATGTCTGAAGCTCTGTTAGACTTTAATTTGAGTTTTGTTTTAACACAATCTGACCAGAAAATCAAAAATTGGACCATGAACATTCACATTATTGATCACAGGCTTCTGAAAATGTGTTGTATAAATACATTTTGATAGTGTTTGCTGATTTGTGCACTGTGTCTCCATGGTAACTAACATGGAACATTACGGACATGTAGATGTGGAGCACCCCCAGCGTGATATCACCTCACCAAGTCAATATATCGTAGTTTTGTTTTTGTTTTTCATCGTGACGGGCGTACAGGTCAGACACCGAGAAATTTCACGTGTCAATCTTTAAAGTTGTGTAAAATCGAATCGGACATTTGAATGCGTTTTGTTTTACACCGAGGGAGTTGTTTTTCCCCTCGCCGATGCCAGCCAGCCACTAAACCCCATATACTGCCATTATACAGGGTGGAGGAATGTTAAGTATTTTCATTATTTTCTGCCAACCTCTGTGGGAACCAACTCCACAAACTCCACTGTGAAAAAAGAAAAAAAAACACACACAGGCCCAACCCACTGATTAAAGGCAAACGGCTGCATTCATGGTACATGCGGGTGTGGGAGAGAGGGAGGAGGAGGAGGAGGAGGAGAAAGGAGGAGAAGAGGAGGAGGAGGAGAGGGGAGGAGAGAGAGGGAGGAAAACAGGGGGAGAAGAGTTGGAAGAGAGGAGGGGGAGGAGAGAGGAGAACAAGGAGCAGAAGGTGAGAACAGGAGAGAAGAGAGGGGGAGGAGGAAAAGGAGAGGAGAGAGGGGAAGAGAAGAGGAGGAGAACGATGAAGAGAAGAGGAGGAGAACGATGAGGAGAAAAGGAGAGGAGAAAGAGTAGGAGAAGATGGGGGAGGAGGAGGAAAAAGGAGAATGGAGGAGGTGGGGGATAGAAGGAGAAGGAGAAAAGAGGGAGGAGAGAAAAGGGGTAGGAGGAGGCAAAAGGGGAAAAGAAGAGGGGAAGGAAAGAGGAGAGAAGAGGGGAAGAAAGAGGAGAATGAGGAGGAGGAGAAGAGGGAGGAGGAGGAGTGAAGAGGAGACAGGAGGGGAAGGCAAGTAGAGGAGAGGGATGCCAGGAGGAGAAGAAAAGAGAGGAGAGGAAAGGGGGAGGAAGAGGGGGAGGAGGGAAGAGAGGGGGAGACAGGAGGGGAAGGAAAGAGGAGAGAAGAGGGGTACTAGGAGGAGAAGAGGAGCAAAAGAGGAGAGAAGAGAAGGAGAAAGGGGAGATGGGAGGGGAAGGAAAGAGGAGAAGGAAAGAAGAGGAGAGGGGTATTGGGAAGAGAAGGGGAGAGAGGAGGAGGAGAGAGGAGGAGTGTAGAGGGAGACACCGGTGAGGGAGTTCCGCTCGTGTTTCCATGACCATGACCTCGCTCACTGTGGGACTGTGCTCACCTCTCACCCAGTTCAGCTCAGGGACACAGCAGTGAGTCAGTCTGAGCTCAGGAAATGTGACCGTCCTGCAGGTCAGTCCAGGACAGCGGCTTCGTCACTGTCCCAACGTCCAAACACACAAGGAGAATAAACGACAAGAATGTTTTTATTACTTTTGCATTAAGTTAAGCTGGAACACTTAATCATGGCGGACGGGGCGGTATAATTTAATATAAAGGTACACGGAGTGACCGCGGACATGCTGTGGAACATTCCAGTCCGAGCAGTTACCTCTCCGCGGAGACGAGAACATAAGCGCGATAAGAAAAGCTACGCAGCGCAGCTTTAAATTGTCTTGAATACCTTTTTATCATTAGATCGTGTCAATCTGCATCAATCAAACATCTACAGCTGTACTGGGAGACACGAGGCAGAAGAATTTAAGGGTAATAACAAAACAGATTAGATTTTTTTGATAGAAATTTTGATTTGATTTAAAAAATGAGTTTTAATATTTGAGAAACGTTTTGTAATTTGAGACGACTAAACTACAGGAATCCAACGCTTTTCAGTTTCTAAGCGACAGAGTTCGTATATCACATAACGCGATGATTGTGTTGGTCTGGATATGTTCGTAAAGGTGCACTGTGTAACTTTTCTGCTCGTTTCCATGGTGATATTACTGTTTTGCTTTGATTATTTCACAGTATAAAAATAAAGTTAGGCAAGTTAATGGTTAAATCTATGAAAAAGCAAGCCTGAACATGTAAGAATTCATGTTTTTCAAGGTATTTTTGAGCTATAAAACACTTGTAATTGAATAAACGCAAAGCAGATATGTTTAATGCCATACTGTGGAACATTTCATTTGAAGAAATAACATCTCCATGGGAACAAATGTGTATCGGATCCTCCCTGCTTTAAATATTTGCAAAACTTTGTGATTTTATAAGTATAAGTTGTGATTTACTAACTTTTGCTGTATTTTTTCTGGTGAAGGGTCTGTGAAACGCTTGTCTCCATGGAGATGTTATGGCTTTGCTTGGAATTTTCCACAGTTTGGCATTAAACAAATATCTCTTCTACTTATTCAATTACAGGCGGTTTTATTTCGCTAAACTACAGTAAAACATGCAGTATTATTGTGAACAGGTGCTCTTCCACACAGATCTGACCTGTAATTTGGCCTTGTTGTGTGCCCCGCTTATCGCCGTGGAGATAGTTAAATTAAATGCCATCCCATAGAATATTCCAGGGAAAAACATTAACATGTACATGCAATTTAAGCAGGTGTTGGACCCAGTAAAAAGGCGGTAAGAAGTCGTGTAAACTCCACTGAAACTGATCCAAGGAGGGTGACCTGGAGATTGAACCCATAACCCCTTTGCTAAGAGGCACAAGTCTGTGTATGTTCTACCACACCTTAAAAATGGTCCTAAATACACTGCCCGGCCAAAAAAAAAACAACAAAAAAAGTCGCCACCTGGATTTAACTAAGCAAACAGGTCCGAGGCTGCTGCAGTTGGTCAGGTCCAGGTTCAGCAACAGTGTGTGCTCAAAGAATGAGGTCAGCTGAACCTGAATATACTGAATTTACTCTTTTTTTTGACCAGGCAGTGTATTTTCCATTGTGTTTTACAATAATGACGGGACCCCAGTGCTTTAGGCCGCAGAGTGGTAGATTTCCTGAGATGCGATCGCGATCACGCTCTGATCTGCACATGTATTCGCCACAGGGGACGTGGTTTTGGGTGTGAATGTTTGTGATAGTTCATTGTGATGGATGGTCTTTTCTCTGGTGGTGGTCAGCTGGAACAGACCATGTGACCCAAAATAAATGAATGAATGTGGCCTTTGTTTGACTCGGTGTACAGCAACTCATTAACCTTATTCTCAGGCTGACCATGCGTTTTTAAAGGGCCCATGTTACACTGTTTTCTGTTATAATGTTGTTTCTTCATCACAAACATACCTGGAGTTTTATTTTGTTTCATTCACGCACGTTTATCACTTAAATCCTGCATATTTAGTCCAAACAGCCCCATAGTGGAGTGTTTTTAAGTCTCGTCTTAAAACTTAACACTTTTGATTCTCTGGCTTTTAACACTGCACGAGTTGTGTTTATTTATTTTACTTATTTACTGCTATTTTATGATTTGTTTATGGTTTCGCTTTTATTTGCTTTGACTGGTTTTATTGTTTTAGGACTGGTGTGACCACATTTTAGCAATTTACCTTTTTGTTGTCTTCATTTTATGGTCTCTCTGCAGCACTTTGGAAACTGCTTTGTTTGTAAAATGTGGAAATAAAGTGGAAGTGGATCTGGATTTAGGATGTACTGAATAAAATACTGTATAAAAGGTAGCTGTTAATTTGAAAACTCCATCTCCAAAGCTCAACACGCTCTTTTCCACCTTGTGATGCCAAGTAGAAGGCGTAATAATGCGAGATTATGCAAATGAATGAAACAAAACACAAGTCCAGGTATGTTTTTGATGAGGTAATAACATCATAACGTGGCTTAAAGTTCACAAAAGTCAACTTTGGACCTTTTTAATTATAGGTGGACGTGGTCTTTGATAAGAATTGCTAAATATGTTTGTTCCGACGCGTGCTTAGCTCACTAGTATCATGTGGATATGATGATACACAAACAGGAGCTGACACTCACACACACACTTACACAATGACTGGGTTTCACAATGTTCAACTTTAAACTCCACGTGGTTAAAATCTCAGTCATTTCAAGTTAATACTGGCGACCCATTTTATTTTTTATTTAATCAAGAATGTTATTTAGTTCAGAGATCTGAAAAAGCACTAAATGTTAGGGTTATGTTGTGTTGTTGATGCAAATAAGTTTCGAGCATTAATAACGATGATTTTCTTTTCTTTTAATTCAATATTAATGGCATATTTTGTGTTTTGAGAAAAGAAGAAATAATGTTAATTTAAAGAAGTGATCAAAATCGAAGAAAATTGAAAATCGGGAGTCCAAAATAAATGAAAATCAAACTGTGACTTGAGTGAATCGTGCCGTCCCTAAAGGTAAATGTACTGATTAATTTGTTTGGATGGTGCTTTTTAATGATCCTAAAGCTGAAGTATGTAAATATAACTGGAAAACGTACAAAAAATGCGTCTTTATTGTGAGCGGGCTTGCATCTCCACAAACCTGAGTCTTATTTGGCCTCCTCCTGCTTGTTTCCATGGAAGTGTGGCTATAATACGCCGCAGAATGGCTTAAATCATACAGTATCTATCACCATGGAGAGTTCCAGTCCCAAACTATGGTTTTAACTTTGTTTTTCCATGAATCACAGTTGATTCACCACTTCCAGAAAGTTCCACAGTAGAGCTTAAATTTAGAATCGCCGGTGTCATCCCAGTTTCTCATATGATACACACTTTGAATTCATTTTTTTGCATCTGGAGGTATTTACTCAATGGATAGTATGAATCAGGGAGGTTGTGTAGGGGAAAAAAATAAATGAATAACAAGTCTTCAACTAACTAAATTGGTAACATACTGTGCTCTCATTTTACTCTAGTGGGGTCATGATACTAAAATTCAAGCTCGATGTCAGTACGAATGAATATACTTGATACTCAGTGCCCATTCTGATAGCTTGATGGAAAAAATAAGTAAATTAATAATAAAAACCTCTATTTAAACAGTAGAATGTGATTTTCAACAATAAATCAGACTTTATTTTATATATGGGTGACAGTAGCTCGGTTGGTAGAGCTTTTTTCCACTGATCAGAATCCTGCTCTCGACATAATTGTTTGATTGGTGTAATTCCAGCTCCAACAGATGAATGCTGTTGCTGTGTCCTTCGGCAAGACAATTAACCCACCTGGCCCCTAGTGTCACTGGTGTATGAATGTGGGTGTGTGAAAGGGTGAGTGGTTTCTTGTTGTAAAGAGCTTTGAGTGCCTTGAAGGTGAAAGCGCTGTATAAAAATGTGATCATTTACCATTTCTGTTCCCATGTGGCCTTATATCCGTGTAATCTCAGTGATCCATGGGCGTATACTGGTCTATTTTCTCTTCTGATACAGCTCTAAAACTATTCTAAAGCAGGAAAGGTTCAGTTCTGTCCTGTAAATGTGACTTTCTTAGTATTGATACCTGCTCACATAGTTTTGGTATCAGATTTTTGGTACTTTTGACAATCCTAAAAGCTCATATACGAGTTCTGCAGGTTGCAATTCCCAGTTTTCCCACTACAGTAAACTACGTGGGCCCGGAAAAGGAATGTTGTGATGGAAAGTTAAATCAATACACAGATCAGCCCCTCCCCCCTCTTGCGCTTTGGAGCCTTCAGTAAAACTCTGTGATTTCTCTTTATCTTCAGCGTTAAACACACTATTGCCTCCAGTCACTCACTCGTCTGCATTGTCCCGTCTCCTGCGCCGGGATTGGCTCAGGGATAATTGCGGCCAATCACAACGCGGCTCCTATGTAAGTCAATACGTTAACCTAGAGTACAGTTTGTAGAGTCAAAGCGGCTTTGTTAGAGACTCTGGGGTCAACTCGGGACGTGCGATCTTATCATTTTGTATTTGCGTTTTTACCCTTTTACGCAACATTTTATTTACATTCTTTATTTCAGACACAAAGATAAATCAGTCCATAGTTAAAAGGTAAAAATACAATAAAATACAAAATATACAACTGCATGTTTAACAATATTTCCATGCAATCTTATTATATAAATAAAAATACAAAAATAATTGATCAATACCATTTTTTTTTCAGTTTTCTTTGTTGCACAATATGTGTTCTTCCTTGTTTTATTTTGTTAACTATTTAAGTTTTTACACTACATTTTATTTACATATCAAATCAATCAAATCCATTGTTAAAAGGTAAAAAAAAGGATACACAGGATGCAATTCCATATTTTACAATCTTATATAATTAAAAATACAAAAATAATATCAATAGTTTTCTTTATTGCACAATTTCCTTGTTTTATTTTGTTATCTTACAATTTTGTATTTACGTTTTGACATTTTTACGCTACATTTTATTTACATATTCTTTATTTCAGACACATATGATTCAAGCCATAGTTAAAAGGTAAAAAAAAATGTATATATACAATTGCATGTTTATGAATATTTCCAGGCAACTTTATTATATAATAAAAATAAAAAAATCAGTACAATTTTTTTTCCCAGTTTTCTTTACTGGACAATGGCGCTTCCTTGTTTTATTTTGTCATCTTATAAATTTGTTTTTACATTTTTACACTAGATACAATTGCATGTTTAACAATATTTCCATGCAATCTTATCAATACAATTGTTTTTGCAGTTTTCTTTATTGCACAATTTGTTTGTAAAGTGCTTTTTTTACTGGATCTACAAGATAATCTGTTTTTTTGCATTCAGCTTATGTTGACTTGCGTAAATGTAAATGTTGGCCGTATGTGATCCTTACTACTGACACCTTTTAATTGTGTGTGAAAAGGTGTTTTCTTGTTTTATTTTGTTATCTTGTAATTTTGTATTTACGTATTTACATTTTTACACTACATTTTATTTACATATTCTTTATTTGAGACACAAATATGATTCAAATCCATAGTTAAAAGGTCAAAAAACAAACAAACAAACAAACAAACAAAAACGGGATACAAAATATACAATTGCATGTTTATCAATATTTCCGTGCACTTATTATATTAATAAAAAACATCAATACAATTTTTGGCAGTTTTTTTATTGCACAATTTGTAAAGTCAAATTGTTTTAACCGGATCTACAAGTTAATCTGGTTTCTAGCATCCAGGTTACATAGGGTGAGTGTATTTAGTTGGCCATATGCAATCCTTAAAGTCAACACCTTTTAATTACCAGTACAAGTGTTTCCTTGTTTTATTTTGTTCTGTTATTATTTTAAATTGCCTGAAAATATATGTACATCAATTGTCAAATGTCATTTTTAACCCTGATTTGGGATTCATTTCTTTCTTAGTTGCTTATGCACATTTTCTCTTTTAAGATCATTATTATCAACACTTTAATTAAAATAAATATCATTTTGCAACTGCTATTACTTCAAATTCTCTTTACAGGTCTTGTATTTGCATTTTAACATTCAAATGGATTTAGTCGGACGTGTTTTTATAGTCCATATCAGGCCAAATCTTTTTCTCATTTAAGATCTTTACTTGCATGGTTTGTTACTTTAAATTGAGTGAAAATAGCCAATCAATTTTAATCAAATATCTTTCTAACTCTCAGTTTTTAACCCTGACTTACACAAGCTGAACCTGCACTTTGGATGGATTCAGATGGCTGTATTTTCCTCTTAAGATCAACATTTGCTTGGTTTGTTACTGCTATTGCTCTAAATGGACTGAAAATACCTTTACATCTATTGTCAACTATATTCAAACTTTCCCTAGATTACACTTGTGCATTTGTAACCCTCATTTACACCCTGGAATTGCAGCGTTCTGTTTTAAGATCTTTTATTATCAGCATCTCGGTTCAAATATCTTGTTTTGTTACTTCCATTACTTTCAAAACACCCTTACAGGTTATGTTGAGTTGGATTTAGTTTCTTAACTTTCCCTTCCTTAACATTTATTCAGTTCTGCTATTGCTTTCAATAGACTGAAAATACCCTGACATCTATTACCAATTATCTTCATTGAGTTTCTAGGTTTCAGGTTACGTTGAGTTGGATTTAGTTGCGTAACTTTCACTTCCTTACGTTTGTTTTGGACTGTTATTACTTCCCATTGACTGAAAGTACCTTTATGTCTATTATCAAATGTCAGTTTCAAGCGTTTACTTTAGAGTTGGAGTTGCATTAAAAGTTTTTCACTTTCTTAACGACCAATATCCGTTTTTGTGGCTGCGTTTAGTTTCAATTGACTGAAAATACCCTTCTTAACTTTCACTAGACAACCATTCACTACATGTATGAATGAAGGCTAATTTACTCTGTCCCATCTGCAGCAGTACTATTAAAGTAGTCGGCCTGGGCAAAAAATCAAGTTGGCAACTAAAATCGATTTGTTTTATTGGATATTTAAGTTTTTTTTATGCAGTGCGTACATTTTGCATTTGCCAAGACTTCCTGTAGGCTTTCTGTAGTCACTTCCTGCAGTGCGTCTCTCACTTTCCCCTGAGAACTTTTCACTGTCACTGTTATCTGTGCAATAACCTGCTCCTCAACCCACGTGCAATACAGTTATGTGCAATATGTTACTCATCCGTGAGATACTCTACCCACACCTTATTTAATCCTAACTGCACCTTGTATATTCTATTCTCTTACAAGTTTATTATATCTGTATTTTATTATATTTTATTATATCTTTTTCCCTTGTATTTGCAAACACTTTTTAACAGTATTATTTATTGCAGCGATTAGTACTTGAATATCTTAGCGAGTCAACGGTTCTTCTCATCCTGAGTATTTCATTGCACTGTAAACTGGCATATGACAAATAAACAATCTTGAATCTCTTGAATCTTGAACGGCACATGCACAAACAAACCTCTGTCACAGACAGAACGCTCATATTCCACCGAGTCATGTTCTTTAGTCCGACAGAAGCTGAACCACATCAGCGTTTACAGTTTATGCAAATGAGACGTGTGGTTTTAAGTTTAGTTTCTGTAAGACGTAAACAAATGTGCCAAAGCTGCATTAAACACATTATCTTTCTAGCTCTACAGCCCAGTCTCCCAGCTCTACAAAGTAGTAAAGTACTTGAAAAAAACTGTGAGGTATCTGTACTTTACTTTTGCTTTTTCTGGTGGACTTGGAATGTTCCAGGATATGACTTTAAACATATGAATTATACATTACATGTGTTTCTCTTACTCAAAAATGCCACAAATCCTTCTGTGTATAGGGGCGCCTCTCCACAGATCTGAGCTGTAATGTAGCGTAGTGCTGTAACCTGCTTGTGTTAGACGGGTTTAATCTATACTGTGGAACATTACAGGCAAAGCAATAACATTTCCATGGAGACAAACGGGTAGAAACGTCACCTTTCAGAGAGCACTTTTAAGTAGATTTTAATACTTCATACTTTTTACTTTTACTTTTGAGAGCAGGTGTTTTTCTTTTCAATCCTGTTTCAAAAATGCATTGGAGAAGAAAGTATAAAGTATTTTTTTTGTTATTGTTTGAGACCTGCTGAAAAGCCTGAAGCGTTTGTGGTTTGAGCAAACAAAAGTGTACAAATAAAAGCGTATAGACAGAAAAAAGAAACAAGAAAACAAACAAAATATTCCTAGAAACTCAGAATACTTTAACTTTTTACTCCTTAAGCCCAATTTTAGGTACTTAGAGGTACTTTAATACTTTTACACAAGTATATTCTTCATGTAATGCCTTTATTTGGGTCTTTTTTGCTCCAGTCTCTGTACTTTTACTATCAAAATCGCCTCGTTCCTCCAGCGCTGCAGTTCGGGCCTCTCTCTGCTCTCGTTGACCCGGGTTAGGGCCTCTGTCTGGGGGGTCTGTGTACTCACCACACCGGGAACAATGCGACTCCGCCACGCTCCTTATCACGGCCTTATCCAAACTCACATCTCAGGCCTACTCCACCAGATCTGGGTCAGAGATGGGTTTCGGATGGAGTTATCTGATTCCCACTGCTTTGACAAGGCCTGGACTGAATGGGGAAAAACACAATGGAGATATAAGGAGGAAGAAGTGCTTTGTTTTTGGGTCCAATCCACGGTTAGGCTCTCACAAGTGGGCTGGTTTTCCACTTGACTGCCCCCGTAATGAGCCGTCTGTGGAGGTTTAGCGGCATTTACACAGGAGCAGAAAGTGAGGAGGGAGATTCGGTATATACAGCTTGTCTTAATCTTAAAAAGGTCCTGTATTACACAAGATTTTAGCCGTGTTCTAATGCTTTTCCTCCTCAGAAACAGACCTGGACTTGTGTTTTGTTTCATTCACACATGTTGGAGTAATCCTGCGTTTTTAGTATTTAAAATAATCCAAGATGGGCAATTCCAGGGCTGAAAATTAGTCTAGTGAAGGTGTATGGAGTTTAAAAACACAGTGGAGCACTTCCTGTATGGAAAAGAGTGTTTGGAACAGAGTGTTTTTGAGTGTTTGAGAGAAAAACTCAGCCTAAATATGCAGGATTCATGTGTTAAACATGTGTGAATGAAACAAAACACAACTCCAGGTGTGTTTGTGATGAGGAAACAACAATATAACATAAATCAGAAAAATAGTCTCATATGGGCTCTTTAAAGTGACAAAAGTAAAAGGGTCAATGATGTATAAGGATTATCAACAGGCAAATTCCAAAATATATTAAAACAATTTGTTTCTATTAAACTTGTTCAAATATTTAGTGTCAGGTGCATAAATCTATGTTTAACATTTATATTAATCATTTTTAGTGTAAAATGTCATGTGGTGCGACCGAGAATAACCTTAAAATTGTTTTATTTTCTAAAACATGGTTGGGATTTTAATCTAAGTTCTGAGTAATATGAAGTGTATAGAAACAAACTGTTGCATTTCTTTAGATTTTTAATGCATATTGATATTTTCTTTTGCTGTTCAATATGACAGTCACCTGCTTGTGTTTAATGAACAAACTACTGCCCTGGAAAATGCATCAAATGAAGAAAAATGCCTAAAGAACCATTCACCCAAGTCTAATTTGTCTCTTAAAATTAAAATAAAAACTCCAGCCATAAAATTCCTGCTGTTATTAGTCGGACCACATGATGCACGGTCGCACCACATGACATTTTAACACTAAGTACAAAAAACATGCAGAATAACTCATGATTTCTGAAAAAAAAAAAAATTTGGTTCCATGGAGGTCAGAGGTACTACAGAAATGTGGTGAATTATTATGAAATTTGAACCTTTTTAACTGAGGAAATTGCAGTTGGACAGCGTCATGTCATTGACTCAAAAAAAAAAAAAAAAAAGTACCGTACATGCCCAGTTTTGACTAGTATTGACTTTTTCCACAAACTGCTGCGGTATTTGATGTAAAACTGTGATAAATATTCAGCCCTGAAGCTATCCCACCAAACCAAACACTTTGAAAAATACGAAAACCTGCCCCTCTACTTTTAGGACTTTAAAGTTTCACGATGTAACTTCTCTGGCCTAGGCTACGTCACCACCTTGTCTCCATGGAGATGTTAAATCTTAATAAATCATTATGGAAAGTTGTATTATCAGCCGGGCCAGGTGAAAGCGCCACAAATACGGCGTTAAACTTTTCAATTTAACTTTTATTTAATCATGGGTCTTATTTTTCACACATGTTGGCGCCGTCTGCTTGTTTCTACGGCGATAGGGAAATCTAATAACACAGTGTGGAACATTCCGAGCCCCGGGACACAAGCCGTCGACAGACCTCACACCAGAAACGAATCACGCGGTGTACCTTTTCTATTGTAATGTTGCTGCGACGTGCTTCCAAAATCATATTAATACCAAATGCGCCGGTGAGCCGAACCACATCAAACTCCAAAAACGAAGAATGCATTATCTTAGTCAGCGATCTTGTTTAGCTGAATTGATGCCCGACTGGCCCAGCTGTAACCGTTTTGGATTTGGAAACGCTTCAGTCTCCCTCTGCTCTCCGATAGCTGTTGTAAAATTAAACAAACTCCAGTATAATCCTGTTGTTTTGACAGGCTTGTATACGGGGTTTATGGTGCATGTAATTCCAGCTAATTCAAAGTGAAGACGAGACCGCAGACTATGCAGAAGTGTCAGCAAAGATTGGAAGATTCTTATTCCCAACACAAGACAACCTTTATTCAGTCCACCACAGGGGAATTCCAGGGTTGCAATCCAAAGTCCACAAACAGTATTAGAATAAATATCTTGTACCGTGTGGATCTGAATGCTCAGCCTCTGTGGGTAGTTTTGCGATTTTAAGAGGCCTGATTTTCCCCACGTATTTGTCTTGCCCCAGTGCAGATCTATTGTATCAGCAGCTCTTGGGGACAAAATAAGTCTTTTGTGCGCTGTCTGCGACGATTTAGAAAGCATTTTATTGTTCTAGTTGTAGTTGTGGTTGCGTTAAACTCCACTCCACTCTGCCGTGCTGCGAAAAACTCTGAAAATAAACTCATCCTGGTGAATAATTAGGACACTAACTTTGGGACCACTGCAAACTAGTTCTGTTTTTCATGTTTTTAAGATGCTAAAAATCAGTTACAGAGCCTAAATTTACTATACTAAAGTTCCTATATTTAACTAAATTTACTTGTTAGTGTCACGGCTTCCACTGGTACAAATGGGATGAAAAAAATCTACATTGTACATAAAAAAATAAAATAAAATAAAAATAATAATACATTTTATTTATTAGGCGTCTTTATGGACATCCAAGGTCGCCTTACAACTTTAAAATATATAAATATAACCTGTAATGTGTACAGTTTAGCTGGGGGTGTGTGTATATATGTATATATATAGAAACTGAACTCCTTTTTCTGTATATTGTGCATATAAATGTATATTGTAACTTGACCCGTTAAATAAAAAGAAAATAAAAGAAGTAGAAGTAGAAAGTAGAAGATAAAAAAATACTTGTGAGCTTTAAGCCATGTTATAATGTTACCTCATCAAAAGCTCAAAATGTTCACTTTGTGATGTCATGGAGTGGTAGTTTGTACTTTTTGTACTTTCTTTATTTTATATATATAGTATTTATATTTCAGTTCTCTTTGTAGATTTTGTACATATACTTATTCACTTAATTTTTTTTATTATTTCTATTTTTTATTATTCATCTTAATTGCATCACACTTTTTTCTTTCCCTTTTTTGCACTAAACTGTCCTGGAGCTACTGTGACTGTTGAATTTCTCCACTGTGAGATCAGTAAAGTCCTGTCTTATCTTATCTTATCTTATCTTAGTTTTCAAGTTGACAGCTCCTTTTACCTTTAGTTCAGTAGAGATCGGCAATTCAGGCTGAAATTACCCAAATTCTGGTGAAGGTGTGTGGAGTTTAAAAACACAGTGGAGCACTTCCTGTATCACCACATGACATCACAGTGTTTTCAGTTTGAGAGAACTCGGCCTAAATATGCAGCATTTGTGTGTTAAACATGTGTGAATGAAGGAAAACAAAACTCCAGGTCTGTTTGTGATGAGGAAACAACATTAGAACAGATCTGAAAATAGTGTTAATAGTTTTTGTATTTTTCTTCACATTAAATCAGGTACAGCACCTTTAGTGTCATTCACCGCCATAAAAGACGTCACTAAATCAAACATACTCATCATACCTGTAATATACGTACGCAGCAGATGATGATTAGTCTCCAGAACATCCAGGAAATGCGTTTTCAAATCAGATAAGGCTGACATAGGCCCCGGGGCCCCTCACTCCCTGCAGTGTGAAGCCTTGACTCAGCCCCTGGTCATTCTAACAAGCTTCCTGCTCTGATGACTGCGCAGGCCGGATAAGCTTCATCAAAGCAAAGTTTATGGCACCGTAAAGAATGAACTTTGGAAAAATCTTTAGCACAAGCCGTCGTCCATTTATCATAATTGTGTTTTTGTCAGTAAAACGCCTGATCAGACCCTGGGCTAATTCGCCGCGTGAACTTTAGCTATAGGAAACACATCAGCCTCTCTGCACCTTTCGCTAAGGTCGTGACTTTTAAAGGTTGACTCCAAATAGCCGAGCTTTGTTGACTCAGCTCTTGTCGGTGCATATGGGAAGACACTGAAGGCTAACGGCCGACAGCTAACCATCAAAATGAGCACACTTTTACACTGAGCGTTTTATGCTATAAGATGTCCAAAGAATCGTTTTTATATAGACTAAAATGGTGCTTTAAAGGCTCCAGATTTTAATGGGTTGCTTCATTATGGGGTAATATTTGAATAGTCCCTTTTATTTATTTATTAAAATTTTTAATGTGCAAGTTTATTTATTTTTTCTTTGAGTTGATACCATTTGAGTTTATGACTTTTTATTGCCAGGTTTTTATTGCCTCAGCCTTCAGTCTCTTCCTGCTGTTTATGCACAGACAAGAGCTGACAGGTAAGCATCAAAATGAATGCGATATATGACACACATTTTATTGATCTGCAAAGAATCGTTATACGGAGGGTGACCGGATTTTCAAAATAAAAACTGGGACACCACCGGTCTGGGGAGTTTGTAATAATAAAATTGTGAAACGAATGCGTAATTAAGAAAAAATGTTCTGCTCTCAGCCCATTTATGGCCTTTGAGTCAGTATAGTCATATTTTCTTTGTGTTTTGATCATTTTTAAGCAGCTTTTCTGTGTTTTACCAAAACAAATGAATGAATTTATGGCCCTCTTTGTTGTTGGCAGGGATGAGTTTGGTCAAAAATAGGGACAGCCAGGACATTTGTTATATAAAACTGGGACAAATCACTGGTTTTGTATAAATCTGCTGGGATTTATACTGGAGCTGTCCCGGGTAAACGGGGACGTCTGGTCACTGTAGACTAAAGGGGCGGCTTTTATAGGCTCCAGATTTTAATGACGTCTCGCACTAATGGTCTGATATTGAAGTATAGTCCCTAATTTTTTGTCCAACTCAATATTGTGTAAGTTTTATAGTTTTGGTTTTGTTCCATAACTCTTAAAGTTGTGACTTTTAAAGGTTGGCTGAAATAGCCGGGCGGTGTTGACTCAGCTTTTGTCTGTGCGTATAAGACGACACTGACGGATAACGGCTGACCATCAAAATGAAGACGATATACAGCTATTTTATTGATGTGCAAAGAATGATTTTTATACAGACAAAGTTTGTTTCATAATACAAACTAAATAGTCCCTTTTTAACTCCGTGTTCAGACCTTGTTTTGTCTCAAATTCATGTTTAGACTTTGCCTTTTTTTAGCGGTCGACTGGTGACAAATATATTGCAGATGTTTTTTTGAAGATATCCATTTATCCATCTTCTCCTGCTTAATCCAGCTGGGTCACGGGGGCAGTTTGCTGCCCAATCCTCATAGCACCTGACCCCCCCTATGAACCCCTCTGCAGGTGGTGAGCCCACAGGAGGGTGGACAACATGGTCCTTGATGTTAGTTCAGGTGCTGCATGTTTTGGGTTGATGGGGGAAACCGGAGTACCCGGAGGAAACCCATCCAGACACGGGGAGGAACATGCAAACTCCACTTCTTGCTCCACTTCTTGCTGTGAGGCCTGAGTGTTGCCACTCAGCCACCGTGCCGCCTTTTTGAAGATATGCAAATTCAAAATGAAACAAACTTTGTAAACAATAGTAATTCACGTCCATTCATGTCCTTCTGGGGGTCCGCCACCTGCTTGTTTTCATGGAGATATTACTGTTTTGCCTTTATTATTACACAGTATGTAAATAAATTTGGTCATCAGAATAGAGGCAGGTTAATGGTCAGATCTATGGAGAAGCGAGCCTGCACATGAATAGCATAAACATTTTTGATGATGATGATTTTTCAGCAATAAAACACCTAGTGACCAAAGTGACCAAATGCAAGAGAGATATGCTTAATGCCCTACTGTGGAACATTCCAGGCAAATAAACAGCATCTGCACTGTCTAGTCAAGTTAAGATGACTTGAATTAAGAAAGTTTTACCATGATTTGAGTAAATTTCACTTAAGTAAAATCATCTGCCAGTGGAACAAGACGTTTTGTGCTTAAAATATGAAAATACATCTTTGCTACACTGAAAATAAGAAACAAAATCAAAACACTCAAAAAACACTTATTCCACTGTCAGATAATTTTACTAAGTTGAATCGACTCAAATAAAGTAAAATCTTCTTAATTTAAGTCATTTTAAGTTTCCTGGAGATAGTTTTTTTTCAGTGCATGGAGAAGTAGCGAATCCTCCACCTTAGAAGTTTCATTATGTGTCTTTAAAACCCGAATAAAAAGGTTTATTTACATTTATTGTAATTCCAGTTCACTCGGTTCATTCCCGCACTGCTGTAGTATCAGTGCGTTTGCTCCACACCGCAGCGGCTCCACTTGAACCTGCACCTTTCAAACCTCGACTCCAAACGTCCAGACTCTGTTGACTCAGCTCCCGTCTGTGCATTAGAAACACACTCTGCGTGCTAGGGGCTAACGGCTAACATGTCCGTGCCAAAGCAAACCATTCCCAGATGACCTCACTGCTGCTCTGAACTTTGAACACTTATGTCATATATTTGAGCGTGTGTCATCGCTATTTCCTGCCCGCGACTTCTTCCTGATCTCGCGTCCGCAAACCTGGTGTTTTCGCTCGCTGTCAAAGGGGAAATCCTATCCTGGAGCGCTCCCATTCTTCCGTCCATTGCTTTTGTGCACTTTTCATTGTTAACGTGAGCTTTAGCGCGTAAGCCCCTTTCTTTTAAACCCCGTAAGTCCATTTTCCCAAGCTTACATAATGGGCAGACTGAGAGAGCACACTCGAGCGGGCGCTTTCATCTCTATAGACGGGCGCAGCGCAGTTTCACCTCAAACTTAACCTACAACCACACGGCTAATTGCTTCAAAGGGGCGGCCTGTATTGTGTTAACTTATTCAGTGCAGACGGGAGATACCGGTGCACTCGGAGGTTAGAGGAACGGAGAAGAACAGTGTTTAACTTTATTCAAAAATAGATTAAAAAAGCGATTACAAACTTTCGCTCTGTGAGATTAAAGGTCCTGTGTGACACAAAGTTGACTCTTGTGAGCTTTAAGTCGCGTTATCATAAAAAACGTAGCTAGAGTTGTGTTTTTTCATTCACACACGTTTGATTAATCCTTTATTATTAGTCTGTCTACATCTCCAGAGCTCAAAATGCTCTGTTCCACCTTGTGATGTCATGTAGTGGTAGTTTTCAAGTTAACAGCTTTACCTTTTATCTTTTGTTCAGGGGAGATGGGCAATTCCAACGCTGAATTAATGTTATATACTGTCTAATACATTACTAAATACTAAAACGATAAATAGTTCGTTAGTTCACATAATCATTAGTCATGTTGCAATGATTAAACACAGAAATTCAGCATAACACAAAGTTATTATACAGAACTGAGAACTTA
>CM060674.1:23251170-23308670 GCA_030686955.1 Odontamblyopus rebecca | reverse complement strand
TCGCTGGGGGGTGATGCTAACTGTAGGAACCTGATGCTCTGTTACTCTAATTTGAGTTTTTAGTTTATTTTTTTAGACCAGAAAGAGCTGATTTAGTTTGAGCTACAACAGGTATCGGCAGTAGCTCAGTTGGTGCAGCGTTTGTCCATGGATCTGAAGTTTGTCGGTTCGAATCCTGCGCTCGGCATAAAAAATAAAATGAAATTAAAAAAAAAACATCATTGGTTGAGCGGTCAGACCCACAGGATGGCGATGCGATTCTAGCTCCAACAAATGAATCCTGTTGTTGTCCTTTGGCAAGACACTTAACAAGGGGTGTGCATTGCCTTGAGTCTGACAGTATCATGATGTGTCACAATTCGATACATCACAATATATCCCGATACTAAAAGAATGGATGATATATTATGTTACTTCTAATATCATCAGCTACACTTTCACGAGACTCAAACTGAATGAAACAGAGTTTATTATGTAAATAATGTTCAGTAAAGCGTCTTTGTGACGTGTCTGTGAAAAGTGTGATATAAATAAACTCGTTTTTTTAAGTTATGAGAAAAGTGAATGCAACTACACTGCAAAACAGGCCTATCAAAAAAAAAAAAAAATCCTATTATAAGTGAAATTTTCTGCCAGTGCAGTAAGAAATTTTCACTTACCAAGTTTTCTTAGAAAAGAGGAAATACAAATCTTGTGCTAAGCAGAAAACACGAGTTTCAAGTATTTATGGCAAGATTTTTCACCTTATTGGTTTGAGAAGGAAGTTAAAGAGGCTTAACCTGGACAGAGTTAATATAAAAAGTGCTTAGAATACGTTGTAATATCTCGATAAGATAAAGTAAAAAAAAGATAAAGTAAAAAAAATCTTTAAAAATATCTTTTAAGATGAATCTGCTTAATTCAAGTCAGTTTAACCTTTGACCTTTTAAATCCTTGTGACTGTTTACCAAAGTCTCTCACACATTAGTCACATTAGCACAGTTTTTCAGTCATTTTCACCTTTTTGTTGCAAATAAAACTCCTAAACTGGACCATGAACACTTGGATTGATCCCATCCTCCTGAGGAATTTTCATTAAATCAGTTTTGTATTTTTCCAACTTTTTCTGTAGTTTTTGCTTATGTGTGCATTGCGTCGCCATGGTAACTGCTGAACATTCTGCCATAGAAACAGGCGATCATAGACATACACCCCCAGCATGAAGTCACTGCAAAGTATCAATAATAATTACTTACAGTTCAAAATACATTCATTAAAAAGCGGAAACAACATTTTAGATCATTTTACAGATTTATTTCAGTGAACCAAACTATTATCTATCGATCTTATGCACTTGTGCTTTACTTTTACTTGGACAGACTCTTCTTTTTACTCCAGATGCCCTTCCTCGTCACCACACATGGACATTAGGAGGTTGCCGGTTGAATCCCGTGTGTTCCTGTTCCGTCACGTTTTCCGTATTCATCTGTTTGTGATTTGACAGGTTGAAATCCGGACGTGTAGAAATGCTGCGTCGTCTATAGGCAGAGCTGTGGCCTTGACAGTAATTAGCAGCTCAGCGTCCATATGCACCACAGCTCCCCCGAGGAGAACTTTAGCACTTAAGATTTGCTGTGAGGATGTGCACTGTGCTCCTATAGAGACTAAGAGCACAATAAAAACATGTGCATTAGCTTCACGGACCATACGGTGGAAGATGGAAGGCAAATGAACAGAGGACGGTGTCAATGAGGAGGATTTCCTTTAAGAACAGTGGCCGGAATCAGATTAGAGACAAAAATAATCTAAATACTTATAAAGAAATGTGAAAAAAAAAACCTAATTCTCCAATGTTTGATACTTTGAGCTCAGTTTCTGTTCTGAATAGTGTCGAAAGTATTAAAAAATCTGATATTATGATACTTTTCTCTCTAAGTTAATGTCTCTCTTTCTAATTTTATGATGATTATTTATGTTTTGTTTTGTTTGTATTGTTACTTTAATGTATTTCTTATTCTATAAAGCATTTTGAATTACTTTCTGTACGAATTGTGCTATACAAATAAACTTGCCTTGCCTTACTAATCAATATCAAACCCAATATTGAAACTAGATTCTTATTTAAATGAATATTGATACTGAGAAAGAGAAGAAAAAAAATCACATAATTGGATGAAATTTGACTTTTCACAAACAGTTTCATCTTGAGTTTTCTCAGACAAGGTAAGGAAAGTTTATTTGTACAGCACAATTCGTGCACAGAGTAATTCAAAGTGCTTCACAGAATAACAAATACATTAAAATCACAATACAAACAATGCAAAAAAGGATTTTCTAGCATCAACTGACTTGAATTAAGCAGATTCATTTTAAAAGATCAATTTTAAGACTTTTTTACTTAATAAAATGATATTTTTTACTTGTTTCAAGATATTCCATCCTGATTTATGTTCTCTAGATATTACAACTTATTCTAAGCACTTTTTATATTAACTCAGTCCAGGTTAAGCCTCTGTAACTTCCTTCTCAAACCAATAAGTTGAAAAATCTTGCCATAAATACTTGAAACTCGTGTTTTCTGCTTAGAACAAGATTTGTATTTCGTCTTGTTTTAAGAAAACTTGGTAAGTGAAAATTTCTTACTGCACTGGCAGAAAATTTCACTTAAAATAGTGGATTTTTACCTCAAAATTTGGATTTTTTTGATAGGCCTTTTTTTGCTGTGTACAAACAAATCAAAACATAAATATTATCATAAAACGTTTAAATTAGAGAGAATTTGCGAGAAGAGAAGACCACATGGTATAATGAACAAATACTATTTTTATGTTGAAAATGACAATATTCTGAAAAAAAAAAAAAAAAAAAAGAGCTTTTAAATGATCGTGTAGGCATCACAATCAGAATTGAGAATCAAGTTTAGGCTTTAAGTGCTAAACTAAAATGTCAAACCCAATTTTGATGCTAGTTTTGAAGCAATAATATGAGTTGAAAGTCAAATAACAAACTAACATCACAAATATATCCTGTAAACACTGTAATATTCAGACAATAAATGTAAAATTTGAGTTCAAGAAAAGAAAAACAAACACAGAAACAAAACAAATGAAGTGTTTTTGCGTAGTTAAACCTTACTGTACGCGGACCCTCATTCCAGACAATGTTTCGTCTCTTCCAAACGCTTAAGTGGAAGAATTCTAATGACTTAATTGGATAATGTGCACAGACACACCTACAGTTTACTAGTGTTTGCTTAACATTTCTGCTGCTGCTGTTCATTCCAGCTCCAAAACAGCCCAAATCTCTTCCATCTGGAGCATTAAACTCTTCTCTTAAACTAAATTGGTCGGAGTTTTAACGGGCACCACCCTGGCATCTCCGCGCTCGGCCCATAACGAGCCGAGCTGCTGCCCGGAGACTCCTGTTTGCAGGTTTCACGGGCACAACATGGTGACGCTAATAAAGAAGAATGTGTGAACGTGTCGGTGCCACCGGCATCGCCACTGTCACCGGAGAGGGGGAAGAGTGGCACAGGCCGACCACACAGAGGGAGGTGGAGAAGGAGAGAGCGGGAGGGGAATAAAGGAGAGAGAGAAAGGGAAAGGAAGGAGCCATGGAGAGTGGAGCGAGGAATAGGGAGATGTGGAGAGAGGGGAGGTAAAGGGGGAGAAAACTGGAGATAATGGAGAAAGAGGGGGAGAGGAAGGGTGAGAGCGGGGAAGAGGAAGAGAAGGGAGAGAGATGGAGAGGTGGAGAAAGGGGTAAAGAGAGAAGGTGGAGAGAGGAGAGAGAGTGGGAGGGGATAAACGAGAGAGAGAAAGGGAAAGGAAGAGGGGATGTAAAGGGGAGAGAGAGAAACCTGGAGATAATGGTGAAAGAGGGGGAGAGAGTTGTAGAGAGAGAGAAGGGAAGAGAAGGATGGGTAGAGAGATGGAGCAAGGGAGAGAGAGAGGAGAGAGATGAAGAGGTGGGGAAAGGGGGTAAAGAGAGAAGGTGGAGAGAGGAGAGAGATTGGGAGGGGAATAAAGGAGAGAGAGAAAGGGAAAGGAAGAGGGGATGTAAAGGGGAGAAAGAGAGATACCTGGAGATAATGGAGAAAGAGGGGGAGAGAGTAGTGGAGAGAGAGAGAGAAGGCGACAGAGAGGAAGTGAAAGGATGGGTAGAAAGATGGAGTGAGGAGGAGAGGGAGAGAGAGCTGGAGAAATGGGGTAAAGAGATAATGAGAGAGAAGGGGGTGAAGCGAGGGGAGAAAGAGAGAAGGAAATGGAGAGAGGGATGGGTGAAAGAAGGAGTGGAGAGCCATGGAGAGTGGAGCGAGGGAGAGGGAGATATGGAAGGTCTCTCCCTCTATCTCCCCTCTCTCCATATGTCCCATATCGAAAGAGAGAGAGAAACATGGAGGTAATAGAGAAAGAGGGGGAGAGGAAGAGAAAGGGTTAGAGAGATGGAGGGAAGGAGGAGGAGAAAGGGGGAGAGATGGGAGAGATGGACACAGACAGAGGATGGCGAAAGGCAGGAGGCAGGGGGAGAGAGATAGAGAAGAGCGAGAGGGAGGTAAAGGGAGAACGAGAGAGGGGAGAAAGAGCAGGAGGGGAATAAAGGAGAAAAAAGGGAGAGAGGGATGGGTGAGAGAAGGAGCAGGGAGGCATGGAGAGTGGAGCGAGGGAGAGGGAGAAACATGGAGGTAATGAGAGAGAGGAAGAGGAAGAGAAGGATGGTAGAGAGATGGAGTGAGGAGAAGAGGGGGAGAGAGAAGAGAGATAGAGAGGTGGAGAAAGGGGGTAAAGAGAGAAGATGGGAGAAGGGTGGAGAGAGGGGAGAAAGAGCGGGAGGAGGATAAAGGAGAAAGAAAGGGAAAGGGAAGGAGGGGGGACCGAGGAATAGAGAGATATGAAGAGAGGGGAGGTAAAGGGGAAGAGAAAGGAAGAGAAGGATAGGTAGAGAGATGGAGGAGAGAGATGGAGAGGTGAAGAAAGGGGGTAAAGAGAGGGGAGAACAAAGGGGAAGATGGACATATGAAGAGAGGGGAGGTAAAGGGGCAGAGAAAGAGGGAGAAACATGGAGATAAAGGAGTTGTGGAGAGTAAGAAGGAAGGGAGAAAGAGGGGCAGAGAGAGGGAGGGAGAGAGAGAGTATAGAACAAAAGGTATAGGAGCAGGAGAGTGACAGAAAAGAGAGATAGACGGCTTGTCGGACTGGAGCAGACGGGTAAACAGACGGACAAACACGACCGGGGCGATGAACGAGGGAACACGGGGGCAGAACGACACTTATCTGGGCGAGAGGTGGGGAAGGCCGCAGTACTTTTACTTCAGTACTCGCACATACCACTGTTTTTAGAGCTTTATCCTGTTGTGAACCATCTGTTTACTTATTTATAAAGCCCGTGGGTCACTGCGTTATGTAAGTGAAATAATGAGAAGTGCTTCAGCGGGTTGACCTCACAGGGAGATCTGGGCCCACAGGAATATTTACTGTACTGTTAAAGCCGTTACAGGACTCGTATTAGCATCAACAACAGTATTTGAGGAGGACACGCCGAGTTGCGCTGATTGTAGGAGAGAATAGAAGTTAATAAAGAACTATGTTGCCGCCACTAATGACCAAACCCTTCTATTAGTTTCACCCTATAATGAGCGTAGCGTAATTAGACTTGATTGCGCGCGAAGAAAGAACTATGACTGAAGAATGATTCAGACGTCGTTCCCGCTTCACCTTAACGCCAAACTCCTCCGTTAAGAAGTCTGGCTCGTTCTGGGTAAACTCCGTGTTCAATGTGAATCCATCAGGACATATTAGGCTATTTTCTGATCTATGTCACCAAAAAAAGAGCATAAACAGAGATTTAAAAGTGTTATATTACGCAAAATTGACTCTTGTGCACTTTAAGTCAGGTTGTAAGGATGAAATGCTGAAAAACAGACCTGGAGTTGTGTTTTGTTTCATTCACACATTTAACTCACAAACTCAGTGTATTTAGGCTGAGTTCTTCTCTCAAACTGAAAACGCTCTGTTCCACCTTGTGATGTCATGTGGTAATACAAGTGCTCCACTGTGTTTTTAAACTCCATACACCTTAAATAAAATCATTTTGATCATTTTAGCTCTTGAATTGCCCATTTCTACTGAACACAAAAACTACTACTTCCGCACTTCTTGAATATTAGCGACTCAAACGGTTCTTCTCATCCTAAGCATTTCATTGCACTGTAGACCTTCTGCTGAATCTGCATATGACAAATAAAAAAATCTTGAATCTTGAATCTACCACTACATGACATCACAAGGTGGAGCAGAGCGTTTTGAGCTTTGTTGTGGATAGACTTATACTAAAGGGTCACTCAGACATGTGTGTATGAAACAAAGCACAGCTCCAGGTACGTTTGTGTTGAGGAAACAATCCAGTCCAACTCCATCACGTTTTATAAACAAGATGGTTTCCAAAGTGTTTCACAAAGAAATGCAAAACATTTCACTTTGAAAAGTCAAAAGGATTAAATTCCAAACTAAAGACACTAATAGAATCAATAGATAAAATAAAATACTGCTACTGCTATTATTATTGCTACTGCTACTACTACTACTGCTACTACTACTACTATTGCTACTACTACTGCTACTATTGCTACTGCTACTGCTACTACTGCTACTATTGCTACTGCTACTGCTACTGCTACTACTACTACTATCGCTACTACTACTGCTACTGCTACTACTGCTACTATTGCTATTGCTATTGCTACTGCTACTGCTACTACTGCTACTGCTACTACTACTACTATTGCTACTATTACTGCTACTGCTACTGCTGCTACTATTGCTATTGCTATTGCTATTGCTACTGCTACTACTACTACTGCTACTGCTACTAAATTAATAATAATAATAATAATAATAATAATAATAATAATAATGAAATGAAATAAATACAATTAAATAAATGAAAATAAATAAATAAGAGACACAGAGAACGACACAATTCACGCGGTTTTAAAAGCCACAGAATAAAAGTGGGTCTTAAGGCGAGACTTGGAACACTCGACTGTGGGGCTGTTCGGACGTGGGGGGAACGCAAACTGGACTCTTGCGAGCGTCAAGTCTTTGTTTACGCTTTTATGCTGTAAATAGTGTAATGATTCCTCAGCGTTCTCCATCTTTCCCGTATCCCTGTGTCGCACAGACAGGAAAACCGACAGCAGGACTCAGGCAGGAGGCGGCTGCTTCCCAATGAGCCAAGATTCAGTTGTAGACTCCCAGCACCCCACTAACCTCAAACGCTCCGCCCGTAATGAGTGGAGACAAGCCTGTCGTCTCCAGGGACTGAACACGGGATGGAGGGAGGAAGAGATGGAGAGAAAGAGAGGAGAGTGAGGGTAGAAAGAGTAGGAATTAGAGAGAGAGGCAGAAAGATGGATTGTCGGAGAGGGGAGAGGAGATGGAGAGAAAGAAAGATAGTAGGAGGGGTGGGTTATGGAGAGAGAAGGGGAGGAGAGAGAATAGGGGATAGAGAGACAGCGGGAAAAACTTGGAAAGAGATGGAGACGGAAGACAAAAACAAGTGAAAACAAGACTACACTCCCAAGAGACCAAACAAGGGACAGAGGGAGCGAACAGGAGGAGAGCTGGAGATGGAGTAGGAATGAGGGAAAGGGGGATAGAATAGTAAGATAATAGGAGATAAAGAAAGCTAGTAGGAGGTGTAGGAAAGAGTAGGAATTAGAGAGAGAGAGAGAGAGAGAGGGAGAGATGTATGGGGGGAGAGAGTAGAAAAGCAAGAGAGGAGAAAGATGACAGAGGGAAAGAAAGATAGAAGGAGGGTGGGGTTATGGAGAGAGAGAGAGGGGGAGAGATGGATTGGGAGAGTGAGTCGGAGAAGGGGGTTGGAAGGAGAGAAAGAGAGAGAACAGGAAGAAGAGAGAGATGGGGAGAGAGTACGAAGGAGAAAGAGGAGGGAGAAATGGAGAGAGATTAGGAGGGAGAGAGAGGGTGGAGATGGAGAGACAGAGAAGACAGCAAGAGAAACTTGGAAAGGGAGATGGAAAAAGAAGAGAGAAAAGAGAGTGAAAACAAGACTACAGCCCCCCCAGGAATCTAACAAGGGATGGATGGAGGGAGGGAGGAGGGAAAGGAGGGAGAGATGCAGAGAAAGAGAGGAGAGTGAGGGAAGAGGAAGATGGTGTGGGGGAGAGAGAGGGTAGAAAGTAGGAATTAGAGAGGGATGGATAGGCAGAGCGACAGAGAGGAATGTAGAGAGAAAGAAAGATGGTATGAGGTGTAGGAGTTAGAGAAAGAGGGGGAGAGATGGATGGGGGAGAGGAGAAAGATGATAGAAAGAGAAAGAAAGATAGTAGGTGGGTGGGGTTATGGAGAGAGAGGGGGAAAGATGGATTGGGAGAGTGAGGCGGAGAACAGGTAGGAAGGAGATAGAGCTAGGAGAGAGATAAAGAATAGGAAGAAGAGAAAGATGGGGAGAGAGGGTAGCAAGGACAAAGAGTTCGAGCGAGGGGGTGAAATGGAAAGAGATTAAAAGGGAGGAGAGAGAGGGGGAGAGAGAACAGGAAGAAGAGAGAGATGGAGAGAAAGTAGGAAGGAGAAAGAGTGGAGATGAAGAGACTGAGAGAAGACAGCGGGGGAAACTTGGAAAAAGAGATGGAGAAAGCGAAAGATGAGAGAAAAGAGAAAGTGAAAACAAGACTTCAACCCCCAGGGACCAAACATGGGATGGAGGGAGAGACGAGGGAGGGGAAGAGAGGGAGAAATGGAGGTGGAAGGAGGGAGAAAGGAGAGATGGAGAGAAAACGAGGAAAGGTGGAAGGTTAGGGTAATGGAGAGAGGGTAGAAAGCGTAGGAATTAGAGAGAGGCGGAGAGATGGATAGGATGGATAGGCAGAACGAGTAGAGGGAGAGGGGAGAGGAGATGGAGAGAAAGAAAGAGAGAAAGATAGCAGGAGGGTGGGGTTATGGAGAGATGCATTGGAAGAGTGAATCGGAGAGAGCTGGGAGAGTAGGAAGAGGGGAAAAAAGAGAGAGAGAGAGGGGGAGAAAGAGTTAGAAAGAGGGGGAGACAGGGGTGAGAGCGTAGGAAGAGTAGAAAGGGATAACAGCGGGAGAAACTTGGAAAGAGACGGAGACAGAAGAGAGAAAAGAGAAAACGAAAACAAGACTACACCCCCCAGGGACCAAACACAGGACGGGGGAGTCGGAGAAAGAGAGAGGGGGAGACGGAGAAAGAGAGAGGGGGAGCGAGCAGATGCACGATATTCAAGAACCCACAAATCCTTAATGGAAGCAGCTCAATAAACAACAACAACAGCAACAGCCCAAATACAGCGTGACAGCGTGAGGCTACCTGAGCCGCAGTCTAATTGATCATTCCCAGTTGGAGACTTCCCAGCTCGGATCCTTCTTTTGTAACACATGCACCCGCCACGTTCATGACAATTTTCCGAGCTATTCTTAGGCCAGGTGCTCTGCCATATTGCCGCGATTCAGATTTGGAGCGCGTGCAGGTTTCAGACGTAAACACGGCCTAGAAACGTGTATTCATAGAAGCGGAGCCGGGAATCGTTACGGCGTTTGATATGGAGAAGTTGGTTGAAAGACGCTGCCTACACGAGTGTTTTGGGGACGGGGCTGCATTATAAGTAGGCTGTTGTAACGGTACTCGCCCAGATGGGTCTTATAATGGGGCGTATGCTGGTTCAACATATAGATGGGGGTTGTATAAAGTATGAAGGTATTTTGAGTATGGTAAATATGGATTAAAGTTGTGCCCCACATGAATTTTAATAAAGTCTGTGTATGGTTAACATAGTTTTTAAAATATAGGATGTCCCAAAAAATTCGACATCATTTCAGGCCATTAATTTGGGCAATTCTTCTTGAAATAACCTCAAATTTTCACAGAATGTAAAGAAACAGATCATGATTATATACATTTTTTAAAATTTTTGTTCTGTTAGGTTGAGCCATGCCGTTCACTTCTCTTCTGATGTTGATGTTGGTCTATCAGATCCTTTAGCCCTGTATAAGCACCTTCCTCTTTACATTTTTGGTACCAAATTGAAATTTGTTTTCCAGTTGGTGAAGTTTTTCCAAATTTTGCATTGAAAGCTGCACAGTCTTGACTTCTTTTTGACTTCTCAACCTGAAAACAGAACAAAAATAAAACATTAAATATAAAATTTTGATCTGTTTCTATACATTCTGTGAAAATTGGAGGTTATTTCAACAAGAATTGCCAAAATTATTGCCCTGCGAAATTGTCAAATTTTTTGGGACACCTTGTATATAAGATCTTGTAAACTGCAGTGATACAGTACAAATTATTTGCACTCAGAATCAAGAAAAAGCTGCTTAAAGTCCTACTGTCTAACCTTTTTAGCCCCAATTTTTTATTTAATTTTGTGTTTTTATTGTATTCTACATTGTATGTTGTAGAAAAGTAGAACAACGTGCAGAATTACTGCTGAGCGGACTTCCACAAACTTTATTTGGACTGGAGGAGTGTTGGTCTCTTGCTTGTTTCCATAGAATTTTTGATTTTTATAATATATAAATTTATGATATAATATTCCACAGTATAACATAAAGCTCAATTATCTCCATAGGGAATGTTTTGAAGTACGGTTTTAACTCTTCATTTCCATAGCGAAGTCCAGAAAGGTACATGATATTGTTTTAAATTAGGGTGACCAGACGTCCCTGTCCCAGCAGATTTATACAAAACCAGTGATTTGTCCCAGTTTTATACAAGAAATATCCCACTGGTCCCTATTTTTGACCAATATGACACCTGCCAACAGTAGAGAGAGGCATATATTGTGTAATTTTGTTCATTTTAGGTTTTTGTTTAGGTAAAATTACGGAAAAGAAAATATGACACTTGCATGTTATCGTGAATAGGTCATGAATTGGCCAAGTGCAGAACCATTTTCTTTAATTATGAACTCGTTTCACAAAATGGACTTTAAACTATTCTTTTTAAAATAATTATATATATTTTTCATATTTTAGTGCCCAGTTTCTGTCCATACATGGCATCCTTCCAACAAGCTCATATTATGGTATTTGTAAATCGAAATTCAAAGCTAGAAGTTTATGTATTACACCCCATTAATGTCATGTAGCAGCGTTTTGTGATTTAAATGAGTTCAGTTTAATTACTGGCAAAGCACCGCAGTGACAGGAAATGTTAACGCCGTCGTCTGGAGACAGAGATATTTTGAGCCGTGCCCCTCGGAGCCCCCGTCCACTGACCCATTGTGAGAATTAATTAACAGCTGTGGCAGATTTTAGCACAGTTATTTGGGACTTTCTGTACGTAGGTGTGATATGTGGGTCAATGGGGAGCTAGCGAGCGCGCGGCAGAGAGGGCTAGCCACACAGCCGGGCGTCATGTCATCCAGTGCTATCGGGCAGAGACAGGCGCAGCAAACAAACGTCCCTAAGTCCACTGATCCGGCCTGAGCCTGCTGACCAGCGCAGTTAGCATTTCCCCCCCTTTACACGGAGCTAATCCTGGAATTTAACAATGCGCTCGGCTTCCCAAATCAGGGAGCAAATTCTCCACGTTGACTGAGTGTTGGTCCAGCGGGCACATGCGGACCAGTGCCCACCCAGACCCGGACCAGTGCCCGGATCATTGCCCACCCATACAGCCCCAGACCAGTGTCCACCCACCCAGTGACCAGATAAGTGCCCAGACCTGTGCCCACACCAGTGTCCACCCAGTGCCCAGCCCCAGACACTCAGCCCCAGACCAGTATCTAAACCAGTACTTATACCAGTACCTAAAACAGTACCTAATGCCTAAACCAGTACCTAAACCAGTACCTAGTGCCTAAACCAGTACCTAAACTAGTACCAAATGCCTAAACCAGTACCTAAACCAGTACCTAATGCCTAAACCAGTACCTAATGCCAAAACCAGTACCTAAACTAGTACCTAATGCCTAAACCAGTACCTAAACTAGTACCTAATGCCTAAACCAGTACCTAGTGCCTAAACCATTACCTAAACCAGTACCTAGTGCCTAAACCAGTACCTAAACTAGTACCTAATGCCTAAACCAGTACCTAAACTAGTACCTAATGCCTAAACCAGTACCCAATGCCTAAACCAGTACCTAAACTAGTACCTAGTGCCTAAACCAGTACCTAAACCAGTACCTAATGCTTAAACCAGTACCTAAACCAGTACCTAGTGCCAAAACCAGTACTTAAACCAGTACATATTGCCTAAAGCAGTACCTAATGCCTAAACCAGTACCTAAACTAGTACCTAATGCCTAAACCAGTACCTGATGCCTAAACCAGCACCTAAACTAGTACCTAATGCTTAAACCAGCACCTAAACTAGTACCTAATGCCTAAACCAGTACCTAAACTAGTACCTAATGCTTAAACCAGTACCTAAACTAGTACCTAATGCCTAAACTAGTACCTAATGCCTAAACCAGTACCTAAACTAGTACCTATTGCTTAAACCAGTACCTAAACTAGTACCTATTGCTTAAACCAGTACCTAAACTAGTACCTAGTGCTTAAACCAGTACCTAAACTAGTACCTAATGCTTAAACCAGTACCTAGTGCCTAAACCAGTACTTAAACCAGTACCTATTGCCTAAACCAGTACCTAAACTAGTACCTAATGCCTAAACCAGTACTTAAACCAGTACCTAATGCCTAAACCAGTACCTAATGCCTAAACCAGTACCTAAACTAGTACCTAATGCCTAAACCAGTACCTAATGCCTAAACCAGTACCTAAACCAGTACCTAATGCCTAAACCAGTACCTAAACCAGTACCTAATGCCTAAACCAGTACCTAAACTAGTACGTAATGCCTAAACCAGTACCTAAACCAGTATCTAGTGCCTAAACCAGTACCTAAACTAGTACCTAATGCCTAAACCAGTACCTAAACTAGTACCTATTGCTTAAACCAGTACCTAAACTAGTACCTATTGCTTAAACCAGTACCTAAACTAGTACCTAGTGCTTAAACCAGTACCTAAACTAGTACCTATTGCCTAAACTAGTACCTAATGCTTAAACCAGTACCTAAACTAGTACCTAATGCCTAAACTAGTACCTAATGCCTAAACCAGTACCTAAACTAGTATCTAATGCCAAACCAGTACCTAAACCAGTACCTAGTGCCTAAACCAGTACTTAAACCAGTACCTATTGCCTAAACCAGTACCTAAACTAGTACCTAATGCCTAAACTAGTACCTATTGCTTAAACCAGTACCTAAACTAGTACCTATTGCTTAAACCAGTACCTAAACTAGTACCTAGTGCTTAAACCAGTACCTAAACTAGTACCTAATGCTTAAACCAGTACCTAAACTAGTACCTAATGCCTAAACTAGTACCTAATGCCTAAACCAGTACCTAAACTAGTACCTAATGCTTAAACCAGTACTTAAACCAGTACCTAGTGCCTAAACCAGTACCTAAACCAGTACTTATAACAGTACCTAAACTAGTACCAAGTGCCTAAACCAGTACCTAAACCAGTACCAGACACGCAGCCCCAGACCAGTGATGTCCATATTTGAGATTCTTATGAAAGAATATAGAAAGAAAATACATATTTATTATTTGATAATTCAGGATGTTTTCTGTACCATTGTAGGTGAAAGGTGCTTGGACTGGAATGTTCCACAGTATTGCACTTGACATATCCGTCTCTGTGGAATCTACCATCTGTCATGAGTGTGACGAAGTTATAATGACAAGTTGAGGGTGTGTGAATATTTGTGGTGACTCTCCCTAGTAATACAAAAATCATTTCGTAGTACTTTTTAACATTTATTTACTGTGTGCCATCCTCTGTTACTGGTACCTGGCCCTAGAAGAATCAGATACCAGTGACTCAGCAGCCTCTGTTAGTCAGTCCAGGGTCATCTGCAGTTACTGTAGCTACAAACACTGGCAGAGAAAGGGTGAATAAAAGGATTTCTGTGAAGTGGATTTGTAATCTGAACCCACACAGTCACTATAATATCATCAACCTTATACAGTGATGGGAAGAATACATTGACAATGTATTTAGTTACAGAATACTGAATATTTTGTCAAATTTTGTCCAATACTTTGTCCAAATTTTTACACTGAATTGCTTTTAAATTACAGTGTCAAAACCCAATGTAGTATTAAAAAGCAGCTTTACAGTTGTTTTGCTGTTTATTACATATAAAAGGTGTATTGTGTAACTTGTGTAACGCTTTTCTCCATGGAAATGTCATTGCTTTGTCTGGAATTTTTCACAGTATGGCATTAAACCTTTCTGTCTTCATGGAGACCAAACTAGACCGAGTTACAGGTCAGATCTGTGGAGAGGCGACGCCGCTCACAGCCAGACCGCCTGTTTTTCTAGGCATTTTTGAGGTATAAAATCAGCTGGAATTGAATAAATGTAAGACTGAGCTGTTTAATGTCACACTGTGGAACATTCTGGGCAGAGCAATGACCTTCTGTATCTATAGAAACAAGCTGGTGATTGATCCTCCACCAGAAAAGTTACACAATGCACCTTTATGTTACGTTTAATTAGAGAAAACTGCAAGAATTGTGTTGAAAATTTCTTTGCTTTTTGAAAAGTGACTTCCACCAAATGAAAAAACTAACACTACCAGAATACAGTAAATCAAAATTAGCATTCAGAATAAGTATTTTTGGTACATATATTCAGTTACTTCAGAACACTGGCCATATACTGTAGTACTTTGGTAGTAGTACTGGGCCTGAGCAGTAGCAGTAGTCGTTTATTCGTTGTGGTAGTGGCAACCTATCAAAATAGTTGCAGGATTTGATAGGGAGCCTGACTGCGATAGTAGAAGTTGACGAGTGATAGTAGTTATGAGTTAGAAATAGTAGCAGCAGCATGTGTTCGTACAGTCCAGGCTCGGCGCCCACCCACACGGCCAAAATTCACACATGCCTGCTCCTGCACTCCATCCCTCTCCGCCACACGCAACTCCGAGCAACACGGGGATCTTAATAAAAGCGGCGAACATCTCCTCACACTTCTTAACCTTAAATCCTCTCTGTTCTACCAAGCGTGCTGCAGTGTTGTGACACGTGGCTAACCTTGCGAATAAATTCAGAGGAGATGGAGGGAGAGATGGGGGGACGGAGGGCGGACAAGCGAGGAGGAGGGCGGGTTTCTGGCGGGTGACATTGACGAAAAAGGTAAAGAGGTGCTGCGGTGTTTGCTCAGTGGCAATGGGATCAAATCCGGAGAGAAATCTATTTCCGTGAGGAGACCGAGCAAAGAGGCAGGAGCAGTGGACATATCCGGGTGAATGATGCGGAGAGGGGCAGGTACACGGGGAGTATGGGTAATTAAGGAGGTCTGTTTATCCTATAGAGGGCAACTTATAGCAGTGCTTTTTATACTCGCTCAAGGTTATATGGCCCACTGGATATTCATTAACGAGCCTGTATTACGCTATTTTCTGATCTACCGTGTGTTAGAATGTAGTTTCTTCATCACAAACATACCTGGAGTCGTGTTTTGTTTCATTCACACGTTTAACACACAAATCCTGCATTTTTAGGCTGAGTTCTCTCAAACTGAAAAAAAAAACTCCATATTGTTCCACCTTGATGTCAGGAACTAGTGCTCCACTGTGTTTTTCAACTCCATGCGCCTTCACTAGAATCATTTGGATAATTTCAGCCCTAAAATCTGCAATCTCTACTGGACAAAAGGTAGCTGTAAACTTCAGGCCAGTTTATGGTTCTGCCTCAAAATGTCTGCGTCACGTCAAAGAGAGACTGCGTCAACGTTCACCTCCGAAATTTTCTAACTGCACGTCAAAACGGCGACAGCAAGGAGAAGCGACGCAGACAATAAGGGATGTGATTGGCCCTCTCTGCCTCCGCTCTACATTTCCGCTACTCCACTAAATATATACATTGAGTAATAATGTGTTTAATGCAGCTTTGCGCACATTTGTTTACGTTTTACAGAAACAAAACTTAAAGCCGCATGGCTCATTTGCATAAACTGTAAATGCCTGGAAAAAAAGCAGCTCTTTCCTTGTGCCCTGATGCGGTCAGCTTCTGTCGGACTAAAGGACGCGACTCAGTGGATTATGAGTGTTCTTTCTGTGACAGAGGGATGTGCTGCTGATGGTGAGTCTGTTCTGTGCTTCTATCGCGTTGGAGATGGTTCATGTTAAACTGTTCAGAGATTATATGTCGGCAGTACGCATAGGCCGGTTTAAATCCTAGCCCCCTATCGTTGTGGCTTTGAATTCCTTTGCAGTGCATAGACCTCGACGGCGGCAGTGTGCGTTGAGTCGACACAGAAGTATAATTTGGCCTTTAAACTACTGCTACATGACATGATAAGGTGGAGCAGAGCATTTTGAGCTTTGGAGATGTAGACAGATTAATAATAAAAAGTTACTCAAACATGTGTGAATGAAACAACATAACTCCAGGTAGGTTTGTGATGAGGTAACGATGTTATAACATGGCTTAAAACTCACAAGAGTCGTTTTTTGTGCAATACAGGGCCTTTAAACATGCTATTACTTATTTTAGTTATTCTAAAAAGTGTGAAACTGTTTTTCGTTTTGTTACATAATACGCATAATTCATTTCAATATTCATATCCATTAAACTCCTCCATCTCCAGCACATTAAAAAGTTCCTTCTGTAAGAGTAATGAAAGAAAATGCATATTTATTATTGGAAAATGCAAGATGTTTTATGTAATGTTTTAGATGAAGGATGCTGGAGTAACTGCTTGGGCAGAAATGTTCCACAGTATTGCGCTTATCATATTGATCTCTATGGACACAGGCATGTGGCGCGATCATGACAAGTTACAGACCAGATCTGTGGAGAGGTGGCCGCGCTGAAGTGAACACTTTTCCCATTAAAACATGAAATTAAAGAAAGTAAAATTTAGAGGTTTACTGTCATACTGTGGAACATTCCAGGCAAAGTAATAGCATTTCCATGGAGACAAGCAGCTGACAGGGCCTCAACCAGAAATGTTACATAGTGCATCTTTACAAATGAACAGACAATCAAAGTAAATTATGATTTATCAGTCTTCTCTAGTCGCATCTGTCTTTCAAAGTACTTGTAGCTATTGTACTTTCAGCAGTTGTAGTTAATCATTATCATTAGTAGTAGTAATAGTAGTCAGTTAATCTAGTATGTGAGCTTCTAGCATTACAGTGATTAGACCGTGGACAGTGGATGGCCCAGCTGTACGCAGTAATCACCAGCGCCCTTGATATTTGACGTGAATGTGGATATTAACCTTTACTTGGCTACAGTACCCCCCCCTTCCTTCCCCACACACATGCTTCTCACTGCTCCAGGGACCGTACACTTTAAAGCGACTGCCCACTTCGGAGGGCCCGAGTGCCAGCTGGTGCCCGGGTACGCGCTCAAACATCCCCGGCCCCAAATGGTGGCCTGTCACTGGGGTGGAAGAGGCTGTCAGTGGCCGTGATGGGAGCAGTGGTGTAGAGAGAGGACAGGGGAAAGGGCAAAGACCACAAACGTCCTATTTATAACTCTGGACTTTGATGGACTAATGTAGGCCACTGGGTGCGCACTGGTGGGGTCTTAAGAATGGATAAACAAACCGTGATGTAAGCCGCTACCAAAATAGTGCATGTTGATAAGACGGCTGCGATTCTGTGTAGTTATGATGAAATGTTAGATTAACAAACGCATCTCAAGGTCAAAGGCCTTTACCCGATTTCTCCCCGTGCGTTTGAGCAAAGTTTGGTAAACCCCAGTACAGATATAGTGTACAAACAGCTCCTGGGATCAAATAGGTCCGCTGTGTACCTTCTGGATCTAACTACAAAGAGTTTTATTGTCAGGAAGTTCGCTGTTTGCATGCTAGATGTTGACAGCAAAACCCCTGTGATCTCTAAAAGTTGTAAAAAGTGCTCAGAATTTAATTAGGATGCTGGGAATGCATAAGGTAATTGAAGAATAACTTTGGACAGACCATTTAAAATGAACTAGTGGAATAATCCATGGTGTCATTAAACATGTATCTCCATGGACACATTAGGTGATGCAACCAGGCCATGTTACAGGTCAGATCTGTGGAGAGGCGAGCTCACGGTAAAGGTTTTTAATGGTATTTTGAGCATTAAGATCACTTATAATTGAATAAATGCAAGATGTTGTGCTTATTGTAGAAGATGGAAGTATATACCGTCCTCCAGAAAAGTTACACAATGTATCTTTAAACCTGACTGTGCAAAAATGCTGGGGGAACCGGTCAGAAGCTGGAACCGTAGTGCATTGCCCAAGGACCCTTCTCCAGGTTATCAGCAGGATCTTGGTCAATACATAATAAATACTTAATTAGCTGATTGATTGTGCATTTGTTTAGTTTTAGGCAACAAGACAAATACGCTTTGAGCTCGCCATTAAACATGTTTTTTGTTGTTTAATTGTATAAAAGAAACATTATTATTATTGCATCAGGAGCCTCTATGTTTACAGTAAAAGGCACCTATTAGTCAAAGTTATACAAAAAGTAAAGCGGGAAAACACGGAACAGCTATTTTAACTTCTGGATCGCTCTGCTTACACCTTATACAAGACAGTACTCGAAATGCAGATGAATTTAAAGCTGCACTGCGTAACTTTTCTGCAAGAGGATACACCACTTGATGTTGATGCTTTGCCTGGAGTATTTTTACTTCACTGATCTGACCTGTAACTCGTATGACGCCCCTTGCTTGTCTACATAGAAATAGATATGTTTAATGCCATGCTGTGGAACATTCAAATCCAAGCAGCATCTCCAAGGAGACAAGAAGTTGCACAGTAAACTTAAAAAAATCAATATATACTGCAAATATTTGTCTATTTATTTGCCAAAATGCCTGAACCACCCACGCATCTTGGAAACTTAAAAAACAAAGAAAAAAATAAAACTAAAAATAATAATGAGCAACAATGTCCAGTAAAAGATGGTTTTCTTCTGCATTTTTTTCTGATGTGGCAAAGATTTTAAAGCTTATGTCAGGTTATTCATCTTGTTTTCAGATTTATTAGTTGTGAGACGGCTTCATTCTAGTCTAGATGTAATTTATTTTAAGATAACTCCTCAAGTAAAATGATCTGTCCATGCAGCAAGATGATTTTACTACTTTAAAGTCAGCTTTTCACATTGTACTATTGTGTGCTGCTGTTGTGCACTTGGGCAAGACACTCACGCAACTTACCTCTAGTGACGAAACCACATCTGTGCACCAAAACCAATTGGACTGGATTTAATAAAGAACAATGCATTATCAGTTGAATAAATCTTTGCAAATTTCCGTCTGTTTAGCTGTGAGAACCACCCAAAACCACATATAATCTTATTAGTTCATCTGTACACTCCTTGTTTATTTTTAGCTCATGCATTACCCAACATTGACCGCCCTGTTATTAAAAAGTCTCTGTGAAGTCATTTTAACTGACAGCAAATCATTAGCAGACGTAAATTAAATCCGTAGATGTGGGAATGTCCTGTAAAGCGTACGAGTGTGTGTGTGTGTGAGGTAATGGTGTGTTCCTGGGAGGATTTGCTGATGCCGACCGGACATGTGATTACCTGCTCATATGAAGCCGGTTTTTGCCATCGCAGTGGTGCTCTGAGACGACTCCGTGCCCTGTGGCTAATAATTACGCTAACAACGGCTGCACCATCAGCTTCAGATGAGCCCCTTTAATTGGCACAGGAGCGGCGTAAAAAGGCCTTGTATCAGGGACCATATTGCAAGAGTCGGCAGCCGGCTTTGTTAATGCAGACCTCACAGTGATAGCAGGATATTAGAGGAATAAAAGTTGGGTCTCAAGTTGGGAACGCCAATTAAGAAAGAAGAAGTTTCTTTATTTCGCGCATGAGTTCTTGAAAGGGTTTAGTCTTTGTTTTTTAATAGTTATTTTTGAAGCATTGAGAAAAATGCAGTGTACATTGGCATTCCCTTTTGGTTACAAAGCCAATGTGTAGCCAATGAATAGATTCTCCCTTCTCAACATTTCTATATTTTTTATTTTTTATCTATATATTATACAAACAAACATGAACAGAACAAGGGATGCATTATTGACCTAAAAAAATATAATAACAATAAATAAAATAGGGGTTTCCCCCATCAACCTAAAACATGCCCGGACCCTATGAACTAACATCAAGGACCATGTTGTCCACCCTCCTGTGGGCTCACCACCTGCAGAGGGGTTCATAGGGGGGTCAGGTGCTATGAGTATTGGGCAGCCCCGCGACCCAGCCGGATTAAGCGGGAGAAGATGGATGGATGGATAAATAAAATAATAAAAAGTGGTCAGATAAATAAGTTTTCACAACAGCGAGGCCGAGAACAATACCATGTTGTAAGAGTTTTATGTTTGAGCTCTTACATGGATTAATTTACGTGGGATTCAGGCTACGTTTACATGGAAACGGTCTGAAGCAAAAACGCAAAAGTGAATGAAAAGTTTTCATTCTCACTTTTATTCCGCGTTTACCCAAGCGTGTTAGGTGGGGAATTCTGCTGCGCACGGAGACGCAAAGCTTGCAAACTTTGCCGATGTAGTATCCATGCCCAGTGTGTAGGTGGCAGCACCACCCCGACCAAATGCCTCCGTATAACCCTTCTGCTTCTCTACTTCCTGTTCTCTAGCGCGTCAATTCAAAACAACATGGCGAAGCGTAATAATACCACCAATTTCCTGTGGCCAGACGAGGAAGTTGAGCTGTTGCTTGTGACGTAATCTCTACGCCACGGCCCACAAAAACACAATTTTCCATTTGCGTTTTCAAGATTGCCACTCTGGAGGGTGTATTCAGATTTTTGTGTTTTCAACCCCCCAAAACGTTGTTGTCGTCTAAATGATATGGACAGCTTTTCACCTTTTCCGCCCGTTACCGTAAACAGCTCCTCAGATTTGACGCCAGCAGCAATTTTAGCATCGCAGGTAAACAAACGTTGCCTGAGCAGCCGGTCCCTTTTACGTTCTGTTCAAATCCAGACTGGACACTGGAGCGTGAAAATGTCCAAACTTGACGATCCAACCACAGTTAATTTGGAGCATGTGTCTCTCAAATGCAGAAAACATCTCCTCACCAAAAGAGTGGAGTTTTCGCCGTCACAGCTACGCTAATAGCAAGTAGCATGCTAGCAGCGCACTTACCTTACTTCCTGGTTTGTGGATGATAAAAATACTTCATGATTAGGATCAAAAACACTATTACATAAAAAAGAAGAAAAAAAAAGATTCAGTCCAGTTGATTCTTTGCAGCAACATTCTCTGGGGGTGTGACGCTAACCGAAAGCACTACTCTGTCTGAAGCGCTGTTACTCAAGTTAGACTTTTGACCGTCTATGGCGCTCGGACTGATCAGAGGCTCTTTAAAATGTGTTTTAATCCATTTTGTGTTTCTTCTTGAGTTTTTAATTCTATCTTAAAACATTTTTTGCCTGTATTTGCAAACGGGTGCGTTGTCACTATGGTAACAGCTGAACTTTTTGCAAATAGAGATGTATATACAACACCACTGGCGTGATATCACTGTAAAATATCACTTAATGCTCTCCTTAAGCCCATCTCTGCATGGCTAGATTTTAATAATCCACGATCTATAAACAGAATAAGATAAATAAATTGATAACGCAGCATTTGCTTTTTGCCCAGTGAACGTTTTTTACTGTTTTACCCCGGCACCTGTGACAAAGCACCTCCCTTTAAAACACCATAATACACCGGGATCGCACAATGGCAGGAGCTATCTGTCACCGCGGCAACCGTAGTGCATGTGTGTGTGTGTTTTTGTCTGACATATTTGAAATACTCCCTCTCTATACAAACTCCCATGTGAGCGGCGCATTCAGGAGCCAGTGCTGCTTGTTGCAACAGGCTCTGACACTGGGCTCTGCTCGTACGTCTCTCTCCGAGCGCTCACATCCAGTTTTGTTGTGCAGACCTCCTCGCACTCCCCCGGCTGAATACCTCCAGAGCCTTATATAACAGAGACTCGGCGCTCATCAGTCTATACGCCGTGTGTTTATGTTTTTCTTGTAGCTGCAATGGAAAAAAGAAGAGGTGAGGGCCCAGTCTCACGTGCACCAACATGCCGAGGTGTGTGGAGTAGTCAGGATTGTAAGCAAGTAAGAGTAACGTTACTTCAAAGTGTTGTTTTGCTAGTGTTTTTCATGTAGAAGTACAAAGTAGTGGTCCAAGAAATTAGTCAAGTACAAGTTAAGTGAGGGGTGTCCAAACTTTTTTCATCAAGGGCCACATGTTAAAACACAGAGCAGCGTGAGGGCCGATCGAGGGTCATAGACTGATGGTCAAAACAGTGAGCAATTCAAATCGGTGCTTTTATAACCGGTTTAAATGACCCTCCAGACCGTTGTTCATGTTCAGACCCTTATAAGGACACACTAAACTTGCTTAATCAACTTGCAGTAGTATGGGCCAATTCACCTGGAAGCCTGAAGGCCAAAACAATTGGTCTGGGGCCTTCATTTGGCCCCTGGGCCATAGTTTAGACGTGAGTCACGAGTTAAATAATACTTTTCCCAAATATTCCTTTAGGTAAAACTAACTTAAAGAGTAACTGTTGGAATGTAATATCTGATTTCTAGTTTAAAGTTAATGTAATTAGAAGGGCAAACTTAAAGGTGCATTGTGTAACTTTTCTGGTGGAGGTTATTGCTTTGTCTGGAATGTTTCACAGTTTGGTATTAAACCTTTCTATCTTCATAGAGACCAAACCAGACCAAGTTGCAGGTCAGATCTGTGGAGAGGCGACCGCGCTCACAGTCAGAACACATGTTTTTCTGCACTGAACCAAACAATATCTAAGTAAGTTAAAGTGACTTAAATTAAGAACATTTTACTTTATTTTAGTAAATTAAACTTGACAAGTAAAATGATCTGCCAGTAGAATAAGTGTTTCTCTTAATTCAAGCAACATTTGATTTAGTTTCTGATTTTTAAGTGCAAAAATGTGTTGTTTTTCTTATCTTAAGTGTAGCAAGATGTATTTTCATATGTTAAGTACAAAAAGTCCTGTTCCATTGGCAGATGATTTTACTTATCAAGTGAAATTTCCTAAAACTCAAGATAAAACTTTATGTGTAGGTTTTTTGAGCAATAAACCCACTTTTAATTGAATGAATGTAAAGTAGAGCTGTTTTAATGTTTAATACTGTGAAACTTTCCAGGCAGAGCAGTGCCAAATCCATAGAAACAAGCAGGCGACGAACCCCCAACCAATAAGTTGCATAGTTTAAATAGTGCACAAAAGCTGGTATTTTCAAAGAATATTCAACAACAATGTGAAAAAACGACATTATATATGAACGAGCAGTGCAACAAACTCAAATGTTCAAATCATAGTCAGTATAAACATAAAGATTATGCTCAGAGAAGTACAATTTCTTTTAAAAAAAAGTAACTACTACACTTGTTTCCTCTTCCCACTGTGTAAAAGTACTGTTACTTCAATAAAAATATGACTCACGTTGATGTAAAAGTACGCTGCAAGAAAAGTACTATGAAAAGTACAATGTTACTCAAGTAAATATAACTGAGTAATGTCAATCTCTGCCAAAATACTGTTACTCCAATAAAAATATGGCTCAAGTAGGAGTAAAACTACGCCGCTAGAAAAGTAAAATTTCCAAAAATAAAAAGTTACTCAAGTAAATCTAATTAAAAATGCCGACCTCTGCCAAAATACTGATACTTTAATAAAAATATGACTCTAGTAGGAGTAAAGCTATGCCACCAGAAAAGTAAAATTTCCCCCAAATAAAAACTTACTCAAATAAATGTAACTAATAATGCCGACCTCTGCCAAAATGCTGTCACTTCAATAAAAATATGACTCAAGTAGGAGGAAAACTTCTCCAAAATAAAAAAATTGCTCAAGTATTTGGAACAGCGTAGTCCACACCTCTGCAAACAAGCATTTACTCCGCCTGCATATCTGACGTGCCTGAAGAGAGTCATCACGGCAAACTCGCTGTAAACATTGGGAAACGTGGGGATAGTAACAAAAGCGAGGGGACCCTATCCGCAAACACAAGCCAGCGGCCGGGAAACTCAACGCGGATTAGCGAAGATGGATCATAGCGCCAGGTTAGGGCTTGTCACGGCGAGACGAGAGGTGAAAAGAAGGAAAGGAGGTTTTGACAGATGTTTGTGTTAAGACTTGTTTGAAAAGGATACCAGGAAGGAGGAAAAATGGAGGGATGTGTAGTGAAATACCGGCAGGATAATAAGCAGGGTGTTTTGTAAAAGGTTCAGCTGAAGAGGAGCTCGAAACTTTTACAAAGATAATAATGCACGACTAAGCACGGTAAATACAGACCGAGAGACTGATTCCTGTTCCCGTCGCCGCGTGTTGTTGTTGCGTCGTTGGGCAAGACACTGACGAGATTTGTCTCTAGGGACCTGACGTCCAAAACAATAACAAACCCGTGGAGATGGTGAAGGAAAACGCTCGGTCATTTCAATGTAGCCGCTTAAAAGTGTGTAACTGTTCCGGTGGAGGGTCCGTCAAATGCTCGTCTCCGTGGAGATGTTGTTGCTTTGTCTGGAATGTTTCGCACTATGGTATTAATACATCTTTCTGTCTTCATGGAGACACAGTTACAGGTCAGATCTGTGGAAAAGTAGCACCATTCACAGGCAGAATTAAAGTTTTCCTTGGTGTTTTTGACCAATAAAACCACCTGTAATTAAATGAATGTAAGGCAGAGCTGTTTAATGTCATACTGTGGGACATTCCCGACAGAGCAATAACGTATCCATAGAAACAAGCAGGTGACGGGCCCCCAACCAAAAAGTTACATAGTGCACCTTTAAATCATGGCCAAGATTTAGCTTCACAATAGTTGATTTGCAGTTTTAATTTTTATCTTTCTGATTGGAGTTTGCATGTTCTTCCTGTGTCTGAGTGCATCACCTCTGATTTCCCCCATCAATACTTCAGCTAGATACTTGGTTTGTAATGTAATAACCACATTTCAAGTGTTTATCACTACAGAAAATATTGCAATTTAGTGATAATATCCATCCATCTTGTTTTGCTTTATGCGGCTGGGTCACTCAGGTCCTCTGTGCACCGAACCCTTGTGAACCCCTCTGCAGGAGGGTGGAGTCACTGTTGGACTTACTGAAAATACTGAGAACCAATTTAGTCTACTGACAAATAACCCTAAAGCGATGAACAGTATAATTTGTAAAATGAGTCTGTTTTTTTAATCATTCGACTCTCTATAGCTGAAGAAAAGTAAAAAAGTAAATAAATAGAGAAACCAACCTGTACTTTTCGTTTAGTGTCATTGCTATGCCACAGTATGACATCAAACAGCTCTGCCTTACATTTATTCAATTACAGGTGGTTTTAAAATACCTAAAAAAAACAAACTTTCTTTCCACAGATCTGACCTGTAACTTGGTCTGGTTTAGTCTCCAAGAAGATAGAAAGGTTCAATACCAAACTGTGAAACATTCCAGACAAAGCAATAACATCTCCATGAAGAAAAGTTTCTGACGGACCCTCCACCAGAAAAGTTACACAATGCACCTTTAAATATTGTATACATGATAAATTTGTAGCCATCTCTCAATTACTGAATGATAAAATCTACTGATACTCCCAACCGAGATCCAGACTCAAGATTTTGAGAAGCGAGAATTGACAGTTTTTGTGGAATTAAATGAGCTAAAGTGCGTGGGAGTTAAAGATGCACTGTGTAACTTGTTGATTTGAGGTCCGTCAGCTGCTTGTTTCTATGGAGATGTCATTGCTTTGTCTGGAATGTTCCACAGTATGACATTAAACAGCTCTACCTTACATTTATTCAATTCCAGGCGGCTTTATAGCTCAAAAATACCTAGAAAAACAGGCGTTGTGGATGTGAAATGGGTCGTCTCTCCACAGATCTGACCTGTAACTTGCCCTGGTTTGGTCTCCATGGTGATAAAAGGGTTTAACACCATACTGCGAAACATTCAAGACAAAAAAAAAAAGAGCTGATGGACTGATCCTCCACCAGAAAAGTTAAACAATGCACCTTTAAACACGAATATTTTGCCAAAACTAAAACTCCAAAACTCACACGTCCAAACTCTGTGGTCTTCACGTACTGGCCTCTCGGTGACCCTGCGTCCTGTAATGTCGACGGGCGTATTTTGCATAAATACATTGCGTTTTCTTGGGCTTTTCATCTTGGTGTTGCGTCAGCCTGGGCATCCGTCATGGACATAGAGACACTGTTACAGAAGACAGAGTTTTCCTGCAGGGTAACACAAAAATGAGAAGGTCAGAGAAGGGTTACACAAGTTTTCACCAGGGCTGTGGACTTAAAATAAATAGTTTTAAATCTGTTTTAAATCCAGATCGATCAGTCATTTCTAATTGTCAGTCATCAGCTAAGGTCTTTTTAATTGCAAGGCCAGAACTTCGTGAGTCGGAGCTTTTGGTTTGGGGCAGATTTCAGAAAGAAACTTAGGGTTTTTTGTCTTGAACTGTAGTGATTAAAAGTCGGTTCATGCTCAGGAAATTAAATTTGGATTCTAAAAAGACAAAATAATAACTGAAAATTGATTAAAGTTTAGTGTCATCTTGCCCAGCCCTTTAACACATTTCATCAATCACCGGTTTTTCACGTATTTAGGCTAAATTTGTCTTACCTCAGTACAGATTTATTGCATAAGCAGCTCTTGACGTTAAAAAAGTCCGCTGTGTGCTGTCTGCTTCTATTAGAAAGTGTATGATTGTCCTACAACCAGGAATTGCGCACTTGGCATTCTAGTTGTTGATAGCTTTACAGTGATGGCAAAACTCCGCTCTGATCTCTGAACATTTTTTTATTTATAATTTTTGTCATTTTGAGGGAATACAGCACATTAATAACGAAATAAACATAAGACATAACAAAATACACGACTAACACACATACAAAACAAAACAAAAAAACACAACAGCGACAAAAGAACAACAAAATATCCCTTATATCTTTGTTTTCCGTTTCTGAATTTTTTTTAACGCTTTGAAAAGCTCTTATAAACTCATTGTGATGATTATTTAGGTGCATTGTGTAACTTTTCTCCATGGAAATGTTATTACTTTGTCCGTAATGTTTCACAATATGGCATTAAACCTTTCTATCTACATGGAGACCAAACCAGACCGAGTTACAGATCAGATCTGTGACGTCTCATTCATAATACCTGTTTTTCTAGGTATTTTTGAGCTATAAAACCAGCTGTAATTGAATAAACGTAAAGTAGAGCTGTTTAATGTCATAATGTGGAACATTCCAGGCAGAGCAATGATGTAGCCATAGAAACAAGCAGGTGATGAACTCCCAAACCAAAAGTTACACAGTGCACCTTTCAGATCAGAATGCAAACAGTGAGGAATAACTTTACATCACTGCAAACCATTTAAAATCACCTACTTCGATTTCTATTCTACATTTTTAGGACATTAAGGACCAGATATGGCAACTTTAATTATGATAAAGAATTGGGTTTATTCGTATAATTTCAGGTTAAATGTGGATTCAGTGCAGCGTAAACAGGAAGCAGTTGTTTACCATACGCTTTGAGTTTGAATTGGACCAAAGCAGAGCACGTCCCAGCCCTGGAAAGGAAAATGCCTTTGAATACGTCGTCTGTTCGCTGTTCTCCATCTCAATAAAAACAACTCGATCTCCTGAAGTATGGAAAATGCAATCGCCGTAAAATGATTATTGCTTTCTATTACACAGCCCACAGTAAAGACATTAGCGGCTCCCATGTCAACGCATATTGGTATTTGTACCTCCGCAGCTAATTTCTATTGGCTCGTTTTATACTGTGTTCTGCATTGATTTATTTTTATTTTATTTTATTATCTTTTTTTTTTTTTTCTCATCAATTTGGATTTCATAAAATAAATAAACACAAAAAGTAATGCCCTCCTCACATAGACACACATACGCACATGCACAAATCAAGTTATAATGCCTATAGTTAGAAATTAAAGGTGCACTGTGAAACTTTTTGGTTGTTTCTATGGAGATGTCATTGCTCTGGCTGGAATATTCTGCAGCTCTACCTTATATTTATTCAATTACAGGTGGTTTTATAGCTCAAAATATCTAAAAAACAGGTATTCTGGCTGTGAGTGGGGTCGCCTCTCCACAGATCTGACCTGTAACTTGGTCTGGTGACGGTAGCAAGGTCGATAGAAAGTTTTAATGCCATACTGCGAAACATTCCAGACAAAGCAATAACATCTTCATGGAGAAAAGCATTTGACGAACCCTCCGAAAAGTGACACAATGCACCTTTAATAATAATAATAATTCATAATGAAATAAAAAACTAAATAAAAAAACTAAATTAAATAAAAAATAATAATAAATGTAAATAAATAATAATAACAAAAATAAAGTAATAATAATAAAAACATAACATCAAGTAATGATTATGTTAACAAATTAAAAACAAAACAAAAACGCAGTCCTCAAACTGCAGAAAATTTCATCTTTTTCCAGGTTAAAATGATTATCTAGCTTTAGCCAACAGTTTTTCAGTTTCACTTTCACCTTTTTGGTGATAATCAAACACATAAACTGTACCGTGAGCGCTCATATTCACCACAAGCTTCTAAAAATATGCTTTTTAAATCCATTTTGTACTTGTTATTGACTCTTTACTCTTTTTACTAAAATGTGTCCATATTTACATAATTAATCTGCTGAAGTTGTCAAGTCTGCCAATCCTATAAAAAGTAAGAATTGTAATTATAATTTCTTTTTTCCACATGTATTTAGTTTGGTTTTCACGAAATAAACACAAGAAAAGTAAGACCCCCTCCCACACACATGCTAAAAATAAACATCTACCTAATGATAAAATGAAAGAAACCACAATAACCAACAATAATATTTTTTTCTGTTTTATTTTTATTAGATATTTTTTATTGTTTATTCATTTTGTATTGATATTTGTTCATTTATTTTTTTAATTTACATTTTTTCTGGAATAACTCTTTCGGTATTTATTTATTTTTAAGGAAAGTCATAGCGAGATAAGGCGTTAAAATCAGCAGGAGGAAGGGGGGAAAGTCTCACTATGAGGTCACTTCTCATTGTCCATTTGTGATCCACATTGCAGCGCCATTGTCCATTTGCTAGTGCCAAACTGAATAGCGCTTTTCTCCTCGGCTCGATAAACTTCTGACCCCGGCCTATCTCCTCCCCTCCGCAAACATACCGACCTTGGCCAGCCGTTCCCGGACAGTGGGAGCGCAGCCTCCGGAAGGTTCTGTGCGGTGATGTAGGTGCGTTTGATAACATATGGCCTTCACGTATGCGAGAAGATACCATTTAGCGCGGGTTAAGTTCGCCAAAGTTTGATGTATACCTACTCGAATTGGGTTTGCGCGAAATCGCCGAAACTGTCACGCGATAAAGTTTTGTTTAATGGCTCTATTTCGAGAAAGGAGGTCAGCGCGTCTTTACGTGAGGACGCCATATTTTACTTTCAGCCTAAAATACGAGATCTTAGCCGCAGGTGGTAGCCAGAAAGACTCCACGTCGGAGCGCGGCGGTTCCTTATTTACGTCGTCTTGTTAGCGCGTTTCGGTCTCGGTACCCGCGCTTGCTAGCTCGAGGCACTAGCGTGAATTTATATCGCACGCCGTAACCCTTTCATCCCAAGTCGTTAGCGTGAGGTTGTGACCGATGCTCAGTCAAATCTGAAATCCTCTACGGTGCTGTTTTTTTTTTTTTTTCTTTTTTAATACACCCCCATAAAAAGCGGTAGGAGGGGAAGATGAAGGGGTCGGGGGAGCGGGGAAGGGCGTGGGGGCTGCGGTGACAGTGATTGCCACCTGCCACTTCATTCTGCAGCGTTTTAATCCGGGACGTCTCACTATATACAGCCTCATACAGTGGTGGTGAAGAACAGATGCAAAAAATCTCTCAAATTTTTACTTAAAGAGCTCATATTATTATTTATTATTTGTTATAATGTTGTTTCCTCATCACAAACAGACCTGGAGTTGGGTTTTGTTTCATTCACACATGTTTAACGCACAAATTCTTGCAAATTTAGACTGAGTTCTTGTCTCAAACAGAAAACAGTGTTTCTCCTTGTGATGGAAAGAAGTGTTTTTAAACTCCATCCATCTTCACTAGAACCATTTTGGATCATTTCAGAGCTGGAATTTCCAATCTCTACGCAAAAGGTGAAAGGTACTTGAAAGGTAACTTGAAAACTACCACTTCATGACATCACAAGGTGGAACAGACCTTTTTGAGCTGTGAAGATTTAATAATAAAGGTGTAAATGAAACAAATCACAACTCCAGGTCTGTTTTTTGAGAAGGTAACAACTTTATATCATTATTTTTTAACAGATTTGTGGTTTCAACAAGCTAAAATACACAAATTAAAACAAAGGGGGAAAAAAAGATTCTGTTGTTCTTTTTTAATTTATTTCAAAATTCACAATTGTTGCCTTTGAAGCTTTATTATATTACAAAATTGTGTGAAATACTTAAAGAATAAAAAGTAAGTACATGTTTAAATACATACTTTAATATCATAATAGCATAATTAAGTCAATTTTTGGGCCAAATTGTGATAACTTTACTCTCCTAACGCTGCCTACTGTCAAATATGACTTGGGCAACTACGCCATTAGGCTAACGATGTTTTAAGCAGGTTATTTCTGTCCGATACTTTTACTTTAGTTTTTTTGCACTTTCACTTCAGTAACAAAACTGAGTACTTCCTCCACCACTGGCATCAGAGCAAGAGGAGGATGGAGAGACCAATAGAAATAACTGCAATAGCAGGAATAGCTGTAGATACAATAAAGTAAGGACAAAATATTTTTTTTGTCATGTCAAAAATGTGCAGATAAAATGGAAGGTTAGTTTTTGGAGCAGCCCCGGGGGGAAGAGTGCAGACAGAAAGTCCAGCCTAACCAAACCTGTGGGAACTTTCCACTGAGAGATCATGGAAGTATCTGGGAAGATCTGGGAGATGAATCAAAGATGGCGCCGTATTGTTTTAATGCGATTTATGTTATTTTTTTCACTCCTACTCCTTTACTTCCTCAATACTTAACAGAAACGTGCACCATGTGATCAGTTTTGTCAGCGTAAAAGCAGCTCGAGCGAAGATGCACGGGCTTAGAGCGAAACTAGGGCAAGTTTTACAAAACCTTTCGAAGGGATGAAAACAAATTAACTGTCCGTGTTGTGAAAATAAAGATGAATTCCTTTTAAATCCAGCCATTGTGAGCCCTGTCACCCAAAACATGAGTAGTTCAACAAAAAATGCATTGTGCACTATGGGAGAATTCCAGCTCCTTCTCCAGTTTCTATTACAGATCCATGTGCGAGACAATCCACATCTGCATCACTATTATAATATTATGAGCGGCAGTAGAATCGATACCATATTTACAGACTTACATACATATTGTAGTAGTAAAAATAGCCTGGATATTAGTTTGTGTTTGGTAATGTTATCAGGGTTCACCTGGCCGGCCTGAGCCACACACTGACAGATGGATTAACCAATCAGAGAGAGGCATGTTCAGTTCAGGTCAAAAACAAACATGGCGGTTTATATGTAAAAAAAGAAAGAAAGAAAAAAGGGGAGAAACCAACATAAACGATTGAGAAGCAGAGCAGATTTTTGCAGAATCAATAATCAAAGCACCAAACTGTTATCTCAGGTAAAAGAGGTTATGTGTTGTGAAGAAAACATGTGTTAAACCAGGACTAAACCAGGACTGGACCAGGACTAAACCAGGACTGGACCAGGACTAAACCAGGACTGGACCAGGCTAAACCAGGACTGGACCAGGACTAAACCAGAACTACACCAGGACTGGACCAGGATTACACCAGGATTGTACCAGGACTAAACCAGGACTACACCAGGACTGGACCAGGACTAAACCAGGACTGGACCAGGACTGGACCAGAAGTGGACCAGGACTACACTAGGACTGGACCAAGACTGGACCAGGAATAAACCAGGACTAAACCAAGACTAAACCAAGACTGGACCAGGACTAAACTAGGATTACACCAGGACTGGACCAGGACTACACCAGGACTGGACCAAGACTGGACCAGGACTAAACCAGGACTAAACCAGGACTAAACCAAGACTAAACCAAAATTGGACCAGGACTAAACTAGGACTACACCAGGAATGGACCAGGACTTAACCAGGACTTAACCAGGACTAAACCAGGACTGGACCAGCACTAAACTAGGACTGAACCAGGAGTGTTGTTGCACAGTTGTAGGGAGTATTATCTGTCACATAAGGGTGTGTTATACAGTTAAAGGGAGTATGACATAAACTACACTGGACTTTATCCTATGATGCAAAATCCCACTTCAGTAAGAACTAGAACTAAGTAAAAATAACTAGCAGCGACAGCAGCAGTAAATATACTCTTTTTTTTTTTACCTGTATATGAGGAGCACCGATTCTACTTTTCGTCCCTTTTTATTCTACATTTCAATCATTCACATGTTGATGAATCGAAATAACTGCAGTGAAGGAGCAGTGGAGGGAAACAGGGAGGATAGAGAAAGAGGAGGAGGAGGAGGAGAGGCGAGCGCTTGAGATGTGAGCGGAAGATAACTCGCAACAAATCACCTGGATATGAACTATTCGCTTTCTAATGGGGATCTATATTCATCGGCTATACCAAAGCTCTCCCGTGGCGCTCCGGTTCTGTATCTCCTCTTATCCTCTTGCCCATCTGTGTAGCCTAATCACAACCCAGCGCATCTGAAAACCCCCAGACCCCCTCATCCCACGTCCTCGCTCCCTCTCCAGCTCTCGTGTTCCTATATTGGATTTCTGCACAGCTACACCATTTCGTTTATGGACCATCTTTGGGATTATTAATGACGCCAGCACGGAGTTATACATTTGAATATGGAGATCAGCTACATTGTGCATATACTTTCCAATATAACAGGATTGATCTAAATCTCGGGTGTCTGCTTTGACGGATGGAGCCACCCTGTAGCGGCGTGCGCTTTTCTTAATAATATCCCATCCTCGCTTCTATTATCGCTGTGTTTAAAATTCACCCCAAAAGCGCTGAATGATAAGTGTCCTTTTGCCCAATCTGTGCAGAGATATCAGGTCAATTTGATGCACATTTAAAGCATGTTTGGTTGTGGTAGGGACTGTTATGAATGCTGGAGTAGCTTTACAGATTTAAGACGATGCTAGTAGTAGTAGCAGTTAAAGAGTGACTGTTACAAGCCAGTGGGTACATACTGTATTATGGGACTATATCAGGGGACTCCAGCCTTTTTCCTCTGGGGAGCTACGATTACAAAACAAAAATGCCAGAGAGCTACTAGTTTCAGCGGTCACAAGAAATTGAATAAATATAAGAGCCACAGCCTTAGATGAGGAACAGTCAGACGCCTTTAAAGGGGAACTCCGGCACATTTGAAGCTAAAGTCCATTTCTAGAGGAGGTCGAATTCTGTCAGAAGCCAAAAAACAGCACAGATCAGTGTTGCCTCGGCGGAGATCTCACTGTGGCAGTGAGTCTGTCAAGGCAACAAACTAGTGTAGTGATGGGGGCAAGTTCTTAGCTTCCATGTAAAACGCCAATTTGCTTCACACTGAAGAAGCTTAACCACACTTTCTAACCCATTTTACAACAGGCACTAGTCTAACAAACCAAACGCTCTGCCTGGTTCACTCATTAGTGTCTGGAAACGTTATAAAACAACTTTATAAGCAGCCTTAGTCTTACCTTTGTTGATTTCCCACTGCACATGTGAAATTGGCGTTTTACGTGGAAGTTAAGAACTTGCCCAATTCACTACACTAGTTTGTTGCCTTGACAGACTCACTACCACAGCGAGATCTCCGCCGAGGAAACACTGATCTGTGCCGTTTTTTGGCTTCTGACAGAATTCAACCACCTCTAGAAATGGACTTTAGCTTCAAACGTGCCGGAGTTCCCCTTTAACATAAACCATTATCCATAGTATAAATCAAAATTGTACATGCATAATGGTAATAGGCATTTAATTACCGGTAATTGAATTGGGCTTATCCAGCACAGTACGTCTAATTCAGAAATCCCTTGGCGAGCAACAGATTGGAGACTCCTGGACTATATTTATACTTAGATGCTGAAACTAGTATCAAAGGTGCATCATCTGCTTGTTTCTATGGGAATGTCATTGCTCTGCCTGGAATGTTTAATCATAATTTAACCTTTAACATCTCTACCTTATGTTTATTCAATTACAGGTGTTTTAATTGCTCAAAAATACATTGAAAAACAGGCATTCGGGCTGTGAGCGGGGTCGCCTCTCCACAGATCTGACCTCTAACTTGGTCTGGTTTGGTCTCCAGATAGAAAGGTTTAATGCCGTACGGTGAAACAAAAACAAAAACAAAACAAAAAAAGCATTTCACATACCCTCCATTAGTAAAGTTACACAATTAGCTATGATTTTTAGCAAGTATACTGGAAAACAATACAATAAATTGGACAAAATGCAACTTTTCATGTTTTTGAATCGTCGTAAAAACTTCTATGAGGCCACATGTCAATCTTTAAGGCAATTTTAAAGGAGCTGATCTTATTTGTGTTGAAATTTCAATTGTCTGCTACAGATTTGCAGCCTCACCTGTCAGTTTACCACCACTGAGCGAGGAGTGAATGAATAATGCTCTGTAAAGCCTCTGAGTGTCCAGAAAAGCGCTATATAAAACTGATGCATTATTATTATTCCTGTCACATCTCGCTATCGGGATGTTAGTATGATGACAACACTACGTCTGACATAAGACTTGTACCATATCATTTTCTAATCGCTTAAGAAAGGTAAGATAAGAAGCATTAATGTCAGACTTTTTGCTGTAATGGAACCAGCAAATTAGTGGAGGTAGAAGTCACATTGTGGTGACAGAAAAGAAAAAATCTAAACTATTACTGGCATGAAGTATGTAAGACCGTGAGCGCCAACTACATTATACATTTAATACTATTTTGGACTGATGTGTAATGTCCTATTTGACTAATTTCACCTTTAATACGCCCCGATGTCCATTTTCTGCCATTAAAACGCAACCAAAACACTCAATACTATCTGTTTCTCCCGCTCCGCTTTGATAAAGGGTGAACTTCATGCTGCTCATTGAGACAGTAAAAGGTTTAGCCCTGCTCGGTGGTCCCTCTCTAATGTACACATTTTTATTCAGGCATCTTAGAGGGCACCTTCACGCCGGCCGGGCCCGCTGCGGTGAGCGGGCGATGCCAGACCTGATATGCACGATGAGTTATTACGCTATAGGAATTTTATTTATTAACTTGCCCATGGAAGTTAGGGCGTGCCAACTGTTGCTTTCCCATTCAGGAGCTATCGTCTGTATTATCCAAGGGCAGATAAATACGGCTGCGTTCATAGTTACAGATAATATATAGCTGCATAGTATGAATTTACATGAGCAGAAAATTGGTGCTCAGCCAGCGTGAGAGGGGCCCGCTCCTCCAAAGCACGGAGCAGGACTTTTTATTAGCTGCGAAGAAGATTTTCCAGATTTGAGCTTAGTTTAAGACAGAGTCAACCAATTTTACAGAGGAATACGTCTCCAGCTGAAAGGATTTCACGCTCTGAGGTGATTATATAATGTCTCATGGTTACGCAGGGGTTTAAGCGAGGGGAGCGGGAGGGACGCATATTTCTCAATGGGAACTTTTTGTGCTGCAGATAAAAGACGGTTTGAAAGCTGATTTTGATTGCTGTTTTTCATATTTGTGAAGCAGTGTCATAAGATTTGGCTTTAATATCAAATGATACTGTTGTTCAATCATTTAACCTTTTTAGCACCATAATAATACCTATATTTATTGAAACACCTGGTCTTTTTTGTCTTTTTTAAATATTATTATTCTTAATTTTTACATATTTGCTTACTATGAACCAGATATGATGTGTTCTTAATAAAGATTGAATTTAAATTATTTACACCCTTTTCCGGGACAAGTAGAACTGTCAAGTATTTACCATTTTTATGTAATTAAATACCTAAAACTGTGTGTTATAAGATAAAAAGGCCAAAAATGATTAAAATCGCACGAAATATCGAGGAGTTATGGTAATTTGAAATAGTGGTTTAAAGGGTTAAGAAACATTTCACTTGTTGGCGATTGTTGGTTTCAGAAAATAATAAAAAGTAAGAATTCTACTGAGTCAAAATGTCTAAATAATGATAAAAAAGCATCTGTAACCCTAACCCAACCATCTGATTTGCAAATGTCACTTAAATGACGCCATATTCATGTGGTTTGAGCTTCCTGTTTTTATTTAGGCAACATGTTAAGGACTTTTCGCCATCCAAAACACAGGACATTTTGTTTTTACTTATTTATTTGCACTGGCAAAGGTCATGAATTTCCATCATTCTGTACCCATTTTTTCCCATGTATTTGGCCAAAATGTGTCCCAGAACAGAGGTTTTCAATCAGCTAAAGTCAAAATAAGTCTGCTGTGTACTATCTGCACTCTGTAATTATGAAGCGTTTTCTTGTCCGAGAATCAGGAAGTGTGGGGTTGGCATGCTAGCATGTATAAACTCACACTTATAACTGTGAATAATGAGGATGTTTGGAAGGAAAAAGAGGAATAACTTTGGACCACGGCAAAGAATTAAAAATGAACTAGTTCTGTTTTTAGTGCAGTAAAAATCAAGTCCAGCGCCTGTGAACTGAAACTGAGATTTGAGTTGGAGTTAGATTAGAGTTTTTAGTGTTAAATGCAGACTAAGGCCACACGTATTCAAGTCGTTTTTGTTGCAGATGCAGTGTTCGTCCACACTAATCTGATGGAAAACAACTCTGGAGACTGAACAATCTGGATACACCAGCTCCCATGTATTTGCCTGAGTACGGATCTGATCCGGCGCCGTGTGGACGCCTGAAAACACAGATACGCTGATGTCAGGGCTCTAGCTGCCGTTCTTATTGGACCGCGTCACTGTGACTTGCCACTGTGACTTGCGTTTTCCTGATTCACTGGGTTTGTCGAGTCGGGCACTATTGCGGAAAAGTTTAAACAAACCCAAGACAAACATACAGTGTTGAAACGGCGTCGGTCCACGTCAGCTTTTCAACCCAGAACATGCACTGTAGGTGTAAAAGTTGTGTGAGTGAGTGATGGTGGTGGTCGGAGTGACTGTTGGCGCCGGTTGGCATGGCAGCCGAGCCTCCGTCGGTCTGTCCCAGGGCAGCTGTGGCTATAACAGTAGTTTACCACCACCGGGTATGGAGTGAATGAAGAATGCTCTGGAAATGATCCTCTGTAAAGCGTCTTTGTGACATGTCTGTGAAAAGCGCTATATAAATAAACACTTACTTACTTACTTTCATGCTTGTCATCCTCCTCAGCTTGAAATTGGTTGCTGCAACTTCCATAGAACTGCTGCAACTTCAGACACCCACGTGGTGCTGACGTGGTGACCCTGGCCTAGTCATGTGACTAACGTTTCAGGTGACTCAGAGAAGACATGTGTGGAAGCAAATCCTTTCCAATATGCTGATACAGTGATTTGTTTCAGTGTAAACGCAGTCTAAGTAACTTGAACTTTTTGGTTGGGGGTCTGTCATCTGCTTGTTTCTGCGGATACGTCGTTGGTCTGTCTGAAATGTTCCACAGTGTGTCATTAAACAGCTCTACTTTACATTTATGCAAGTACATGTGTTTTTTTTTATAGCTCAAAATACCTAGAGAAATTCTGACTAAGTGGGGTCGCCTCTCCACAGATCTGAGCTATAACTCAGTCTGGTTTGGTTTCCATGAAGATAAAAAGGTTTAATGCCATACTGTGAAACATTCCAGACAAAGCAATAACATCTGAATGGAGAAAAGTGAAAAGTACAGGTCGGACCCTCCACCAGAAAAGTTGCACAACGCACTTTGCACAGACATTTTTGGATGAAATTTTGGCATCTTGTAACATCTCACAAACCTGTTTTGAATTTCTTGTCCTTTCCAGTTACACACACAGCACTCCTTTTCTCCACTGTATTTGCTCCAAGTCATGTTTTCCCTTCAAACTTGATCTGGGGCCAGACCATCATCTAAACTCGAGATATGCGCGGCGTTTTTGTTGTGCTGTTGTTGTTGCTGCTTTTTCCCGCTCTGTCCGGATGGCCCTGAACCTAGCGCTGGTGTAATGGGTGTCATCTGCGCACAGGCCTGTATCAGCTGAGAGTCATATCTTCTCCGGTCTGTGGGGAAAACAAACAACAAAGAACAGAGCGCCTACACATGAGCCAGCCGAGCAAGTGATGAGGAAATACTGGCTCTATTAATATGAGCGGCCCATATGCTTCTGCTTTCACATATGGTGGTTTTACAGTAAAGACGTGACCCAATCTGACTTTTAGGAACAAGTTAAGCCTTTAAACAGCTTTTGAATGCCGTCTGTGTGCTAAAAGGAAGTCGGTTTTGCGTGGTACGTTTCCTGATTTGACCAAATGTGTTCACTTTATAGCAACACAATAGACTCAGTAATTATGTCAATGCAAATGAATTTCCCTACGAAAGGTTAATCTAATCATTTCACTAAAAAAACAACATGCATGAAAGGTTTTTAGGTTTACTTCCTGGTTGGAAATCATGACATTACACTAGAGAATTACATAACTGTTACCTCATTTTAAAAAAAAGTTTTCTTTGCAGACAAAAAACAAACAAAAAATAAAATGAAATGAAATGAAATACAAAATAAAATGCGAAATGTCATGAAACACAAGACACAAACAGCGTATGACAATAAGAGAAACAAACATAGACACAAAAATCAATACTGAAAAATTTGCTGGATATCGGTTTCCAAATATCGGTTCAGTCGATATCCCGTTTGGACATATAAATCGATGTAATATGACTATTTACTGACTGTAGTTGGCCCAGAAAGTCTCATAATGTTTTCACTTTTACTTACACCAAACTGTTCTGTTACAGCAGCAGCTACGAGATACATTTTTAATCCGTTTTGTCTTATTTTACTTTTGTTTAAAGGAAATAAATGTGTTTAGTGTCTGTTGGATACTTAAAACTACAATATCGACATTGGAAAATCAGGATCGGTGCATTAAAAACTCCTCTAACGCACACAGAAAGTACGACCTGGCAACACAGAAAACTAATGACAATAACAAACACACACACAATCAATACTTAATACAAAAAAATAGCTGAATCGGATATCGGCTCCCGAGTATCGGTTCAGTCGATATTCCTGTTGGACATATAAATCGGTGTAATAAGAGTATTTACTGACTGTAGTTGGCCCAGAAAGTCTCATAATGTTTTCACTTTTACTGACACAAAACCGTTCTGTAGTTATTCAAGAAATAAACAGCAGCCACATGACACATTTTTGATCAGTTTTGTCTTGTTTTAGTTTTTTTTAAAGGAAATAAAGGGGTTCACTGTGTGTTAGATGCGTAAAACTACAGTATCGGCATTGGAAAAGCAGGATCGGTGCATAAAAGCTCCTCTAATGTACACAGAAAGTACTATAGGCAAATCCAAATATAAGAAAACACCTTTATTTTGTTGAAATCATGTGTAAAGTATCAGAAAAAATGACATCACAAGGTAGAACAGAGTGTTTTCTGATCGAGAGAAGACCTCAAAAGCCTAAATACGCAGGGTTTGTGTGTTTAAACGAAACAAAACGCAACTCCAGGTATGTTTATGATGAGGAAACGACATCATAACAGATCAGAAAATGGCGTAATATGGGCGTTTAACCTAAATAAGGACAAAACCATAATACTAGACGTGTCTCTAAGTTAAATTAATATTCAAACTACATAGGACCCCACTAAAATCCCATCCAAAGCAGCCCGTGTGCCACAATCTGAGAAACACAGAGTTAAACAGATGTAAAATACCTACTTCTTTAATCTCCCTTGAAAACTCAGGTACCAAACTCAATAAAACGTCCGCTATTATTTCTCATCTTCTCCCCGAGTTGGAGCGCACACTTACTTTAAACCTTCATAAACACTCATTTCTTTTTATAAGGGCCCTTAAGGTAACACTGGTTTTATAGAGAGACGGCTGAGTGATGCCCGGCCTCCTCGGCGTTTGAATAACAGCTCCGTATACGCCATAGATTTCTCTCTTTACCAGACGCCGCCGCCGCGCTGTGTTTTTATTTGCCAGCCACGATTTCATCTCTCAGTCTTCCTCACACCAGCCTCCGAAATCCAATAAAAATGACTGACTACATTTTATCAGCCCTGGATTTATCTTGGAGACGGATTTACAAGTCCATCTAGATAATACCCGCGAAAAGCTGAATATACGGGGGACTATAAAGCGCAGTATCATATGTGTTTTACTCAAACCCAGATACCCAAACCTGTCACTGTCTGCTTATTGCGCCATAGGATTAGAAAAATGATTCCCTTTTTGCCTTGTCGGTGAATGCGATGTGTCTGATAGTGCATAAGACAAAAGTATTATGGAAATGGGATAAGCGTATATGAGATGTTGTGTTGCCATAGCGATCTGATGCATAGCTCTGTGATTTTTTTTTTTCTCCACTTTTCTGTCTCTTCTGTGAAGGTTTTATGCCGGCGCTATAAGGAGTCAAGAGGGGTACAGTCAGAAGCATATGTCTAGACTATTTAAACGCTGGTGGCTATTTCGGTGCATCTTCCAGCTGTCGCCATGGGGATTTCTTTATGAATTCTTACTTATAAACAAGAGCTTATTGTTCACTGTTTTCAATTAGAGAATCTGTCTATTATCTTACTATTTTTATACTACTATATATTATACTAAAGGTGCATTGTGTAGCTTTTCTGCTTGTCTCCATGGTGATGTTATTGCTTGGCCTGGGATGTTCCACTGTATGGCATTAAACATATATGCTGTATTTTTTTCATGACAAGTGTTTTTATTTTGCAAAACTACCGCAAAAACATGCATTATATACGATACTAAAGATGCATGATGTAAATTTTCTGGTAGAGTATCCGCCATCTGCTTGTCTCCATGGTGATGTTATTGTCTGTCCTGGGATGTTCCACTGTATGGCATTAAATATATACATCATATTTATTTCATTAAAGGTGATTTTACTTCTCAAAGCTGCTGCAAAAAACTACAATACTTAAAGGTGCATTGTGTAGCTTTACTAGTAGAGTGTCTGCTATTTGCTTGTTTCCATGGTGATGTTATTGCTTGTCCTGGGATGTTCCACTGTATGACATTAAATGTATATATCATATTTATTCCATTGCAGGTGTTTTTATTTCGCAGTATTATCACAAAACGTGCATTTTATACTATACTTAAAGGTGGATTGTGTAGCTTTTCTACTAGAGTGTCCGCCATCTGCTTGTCTCCATGGTGATGTTATTGCTTGGCCTGGGATGTTCCACTGTATGGCATTAAACATATATGCTTTATTTTTTTCATTACAAGTGTTTTTATTTTGCAAAACTACCGCAAAAATGTGCATTATATACAATACTAAAGGTGCATTAAGTAACTTTCCTTGTGAAGTATCTGCCATCGTCTCCATGGTGATGTTACCCCTTGGTCTGGGATGTTCCACTGTATGGCATTAAATATATACATCATATTTATTCCATTAAAACCCCTTGAGGCCCACCTCAAACTGGCTGTTTTTCTCGAATTGTACATACCCAAATATTAAAGCTTATTGTTTGGGCACCTTACACTCTAGAGGCTTTGTGGATGCATAATTTGAAAGCTAAGTCCTTCTAGTTTATGTAGATATGTCTTAGATTTGTCTAGAAGACTCACAGCTTGCAGTACACTTGTTCAAACATGCCCAAAAAGTATTTTTTTTGGCCTCGGAAAAAAAATGCAAAAATAAAAGGCCTTCCTGAAGACATACTTCATGCTATGCATTTCAAACTCACCACAGCAACTGTCCATAGTTTTGGCAACAACTGTGCCAAAGTTCAGACCTCTAGATACAACTATTTTGAAAATGTGGACCTTTTTGTATGAAATCGTACATCTGTCACAGATTTGGCACATCTGTGCCAAATGTGCCAAATTACTTTACATGCATTTTTATCACTCTACTAGCAATATAAAACATATTTTGTCACTTTGGGGACTATAAATATCACTTATAACCTGATTTTCAAAGTTTTTTCAGATAATTATATTTTAGCACTGTAACCATTATTAACCATTATTATTTATTATTATTATTATTTTTTTTGTTTTGTTTGCTTCTTAGCCTTAGAAATCGTAAAATTAGTGCTAATAGTGCTACACTTTATCGAAAAACTCTGAAAAACTGCGCAGACGCTGTGCGTAATGATCCAGACCATCCATGGCCCATCTCTAAAATGGCGGCTTGGCACCAATGCGCACTGTTGCTGTGCCCTGATCTGACCTCAGATCGGACTGTCCCACCTCTTTTTGGAAAGCTTTACTGATTGGCTACAAGATTTTGTGATTGACAACCTGATTCTCCAATGATGCATTACGTTTTGCCGTCGTGACGCACGAGACTGAGTGGATGCTTTGTAACAAAATGGAGGCGCCGGCTTCAGGCTAGCTGGGTCTAACTCCGGTAAACTTTCATGGAAAACTCCGCGGAATGTCTTGTTTTGAAGCTAAGACTTGGGGGAAAACAACCATACCCTAAGCGAGCTGCCAAAATGGAAGCTATGTTTACAAAGCCATGCGCAAAAATGGATTTATTGTTGGATGAGCTACGTTCGAAAGGAGACAATGGGCTTTCGGCTGGATAGCAACTACACGGAGCGTCTTATGAAGAAAAAACAAGTGGATATTTTTATTCTGTGGACTATGAGGAACAGAAAAAGCACAAACACTTCTGGATTGAATGTGATTTGAAGCTGGAGTAGCAGTCAAAAGGTAAGAAATGCGAGATTTCTGATTTGCTTATGTTACAGTTTGATTGCGGGCAAAGTTTTTGGAATGTGTTTTGGAAAGAAATTAACACAATGTGCTTTTTGTGGTGTATGTAAGCTTTCAAGTGATATATAGGAAGCTCATATTGACTAAAGGGATATTAAATGAATTACGTTAGAAAGAAAAAGAACCGCAACCGTCCCTTATAAGGGACGGTGGGCCTCAAGAGGTTGTTTTTACTTCTCAAAGCTGCTGCAAAAACGTGCATTATATACTATACATAAAGGTGCATTGTGTAGCTTTTCTGGTAGAGTGTCTGCTATTTGCTTGTTTCCATGGTGATGTTATTGCTTGGCCTGGGATGTTCCTCTATATGGCATTAAACGTATATATAGTATTTATTCCATTACAGGTGTTTTTATTTCTCAAAACTACCGAAAAAACATGTATTCTCATTGTAAGCAGGTCCACTTCTCCACAGATCTGACCTGTAACTTGGCCTGATGATGTGGTCTCCATGGATAGTTAAATTAAATGCCGTACTGGCGATAATTTCAGGAAAAAAACAACGTGAAGTCGAAGTTTTGGACCCTCTACCTGAAAAGTTACACTGCCAGGCCTGATTTTTCCTTTTTAAAATAAACTCGTTCTGTTTTCCACATTTTTAACATTTTGCGCTGATCCAAAGTTATTCCTCATTCACTTTATGTATTCAGAGCAGAGCGTCCTAATTATTCAAGAAAATGAGTTTATAAGCTCAATTTTCAGAGACCAAAGTGGATTTTTGCCAGCACTTTAAAGCCAACTAACATGCCAACACACAATTCCTGATCATTTGACAATAAACAAACATCTGTACTGGGGAAAGACCCATTTTGATCAATTGTATGAGGATAAAATCAGGTACAGGACCTTTGTTTTTTATTTGATTTCAGTATTACAGCCATAATAGCAAATCACTGTTTGAAACGGCACCAGTAACAAATCGCAAAGGCTCAATTAGGTAATGGAAAGTCCTGTTTTATATGGAAAATCTTGTTAAATCTTGTTGTAGTTTAGAATCTGAATCTTGTACGTTTCAAACCAAAAATGCTCTCACTGAAAATGAAATAATCCCAAATATTTATGATCTGTTTGTAACTGATGCGTCTTGTCTGTTTTTATCCGTGTAATTTGTATTTTTTCTACAGACAAGTGCTGAAAACTAGTACTTGTGCTAAAACACTCTAACGTAATTGCAATGCTCTTAATAAACATAAAAAATTAAAATAAACACATCTAAAGTCTTGTATAAGCAGTATTTAGCAGCAGTTCATCTTTCAGTTTTCTCTCAAATGAGACTTACTCCAAAAAGTGTTTAAAATGTGCAAATCGATTCCAATCAAAATAATTGCCGGAAAAATAACAATTATTATTCCCCCCAAGTTTTGCAGCCCCTTTTTTGCAACTCTTTGTTTTCAATTGTATAACTTCCAGTTTACTTTGGCAAATTTTACAATAATTCCTCAATATTATTATTTTATCATAACTTTTTAAGAGCTTTTTTTTTACCAGAATTCACCTTTTATATGTTCATTTATTAACATAATTTGTCAATACAGCAAAATAAACAGCTTAAAAGGGTTTGATCATATATTTTGAAGTTGTATTTTGTGTTTTGTTGTTCTATTGTGAGATATTTTTGTCTTATTTTATTATAGAAACCTTTTTGTTTCCCTTTTCATTCATCACACGGATTCGCCTTGTTTTTTACTCGCGTTTTGAGTCGTGTGCAGCCCTTTTATCTAATTTGCGGCAACAGGCTGCGTCGCCTTGGCCCCTTTGACACAGGAAGGGCCCGTTTGACCTCTGACACGTGTCATTATCCAGCGACAACATTGGCGAGCAGACAATCAGGAGATCAAGGCTGCCCTCCCAAATCCTGCGCCAACATAAAAAGAAGGATGTGAGCCCCGTGTCCCCCATCGGCACGAATTCAATTTCACTCGACCACATCTGCTGTAGATAAGTGGAACATAAACAACGGGAATCACAAAAAGAGAAATCGAGCCGTGATTTTTCTAGGACACCCATTACGGACCTTAAACATCTCTAAATTACCGCAGTGACATTTTCGAACAAATCTCTTTCTTCACAATGGGGAAAACCTTGAGCTAAAATTCGTCAGGTCAGATTCGCCCGACGCGGTCACTGCCACAACGCAGAACTACCTACTTACAGCTTTCAATTCACAACAGAGTGACCGGACGTATTGTCCCAAATTTCTGCCCTTTCACCTTTTTATTGATCGTAATTTGGTTTTCAGGAAAATATCAATCTCGGACCGACAAAGGCATCCAATTCCCCATCCTGAAGACGTGTCGAGGCCGGGCTGGAGCTCTGAAAAGCCCCCTCCCCGTCGTGAATACAGACACCTGATCCGACGGTGCGGGTCGCTGTGTTTTCCCCGTGAGTGGAAGTCTCCATTATGGTCGAGATGACGCAGGATCCGAGAGCAGAAGTCCCCGCAGACCTGAGTCACTCTGAAAGGTAAAGATGTTATAGTGCACAACGATGAGATAGAAGGAGAGGAGGAGGGGCTGAGGTGGGTCAAGATACAGGTTAGAGTCATGGTCAGAATGATGTAGGTTTGCAGGTGGAGATTTCTCTATTTTGGATGTGTTCTGTATTCATATTTGTATTTTATTTATTTGTAGTGGACAGAATTGTAGGCTAAAAAGGATTCCTGATCATCTTTACAAAAAAAAAAAGTGATTATATTTCTGTTATGGGGTTAGTATATGGAACAATCTGAGTGATTAAAAAAAGTCCAAACACTGTAGAAGCCCTTTAAAAAAAAAGAGTATAAAGCGGTATGTTTTGAAAGATATAGAGCCCTGTTGTGAATGAATTATGCATTAAACTTTCCATCCATCCATTTTCTTCCACTTATCCGGGGCCGGTTCGCGGGGGCAGCAGACTAAGCAGGGACTCTCAGACTTCCTCCACCCCAGACACTTCCTCCAGCTCCTCTTGGGGGGACTCTGAGGTGTTCCCAGGTCAGCCCAGAGACATAGTCCCTCCACCGTGCCCTGGGTCTTTCTCAGGGCCTCCTTCCGGTGAGCAGCAACTCTACTCTGAGCTCCTCCCGTGCGACCGAGCTCCTCACCCTGTCTCTAAGGGAGCGCCCGGCCACTCTGCGGAGGAAACTCATTTCGACCGCTCGTGTCCGCGGTCTCGTCCTTTCGGTCATTACCCAGCGCTCCTGACCAAACCCTCACCTACGGTCATGAGCAGTAAATTGATTTTGTTAGTTTTAATTTCTATTTTGTCTCTTATATAAACAGTAAGTCGCAAGTGAAATCGTAAATGCAAACTTCTTCATACACTGCTTTTCTTTCTTGGAAATCTGTCAGTGTTTAATACGGTTAGACATTATAAATACTTTTACTTCAGCTTAAACCCTTTCGGCCATGATCTGTGGGGTTATAGTCTAATGTTTTGTTTTGTAGTGCTGCAAAATGACCAAATAAACTATTACTACAAAAATAAATAAATAAATAAATAGTTAACTAGGGTGAACTTCCCCAAACCCAATGTACCCGTTGTAATAGTACAACGTAAAAGTGTCCGTCAGATTTAGGGCGAAGAGAAACGGGGCTTGAGGCAGCATTAGCCCCCCTCGAATGGCCAGTGCTTCTCCATACCCCCTCCAAAGATTTTAAACCATTTTCATAACTTCTTTCAAACTTTTCATACAAAAAATGCAACACAAAGCGCTAACTTGACTAAAAATGTTCAGCTGACAACCACAAACAGTTGAAAATGAGACTATAGTAAAACAAGAACTCCATATTGTGGTTTATAGATCACTACGGGGGCCCGCATTTCAACTTTAAACAGCAAATCAACGTGGTAAGAGGTGGAGATGCGCTGGAACCATAAAATCCTCTAAATTTACACGTTAATTGAGCAGCGCCGTTAAAGAACAGCCCCCTCAAAGCTTCTCCAATCAAAACTATCTGGAGCTGCCCCTGGTCCTGAACCCATATCACTGCCACTGAGAGGTAAAAGATTACACGGTAGTAAAATAAATCACCATCATATTTATTACAAGTATTCAAAAGCGTGGCACATATATATATTTCCTTACCGCATGGGCTGAACCGACAACGCCATAATTTTTGCATGATTTGACATTTTGTGACATTTTTAGCCCGGATACTAAAATGCAGGGGCCCTCATTAAGAGCGTTTAAAGGAGATAGACCTTCTCCCCAGATGCAGCTGTCACTCAGGCTCTGCTCTCCCATCCATAAACCTGCTTTTACATCTACGCCGTATCGAGGCAGGTAAGGAAACGTAATGCAATAACGTTATGCTCGGCCTATAATACAATTTTCCATGCACTGCCTCACAGGAAAATGCGTCTCTCTCTATTATCACTAAGTATTCTCAGGAGGAACAGGCTCAGACTCGGGCTTTTTGGTTTGGGTTTTGCATCAGGAAATAATAGTATATATCTCTCTCTTTTTCTTCCTCTCTCTTTCTTCCTCTCCCTCTGGTTTTTCTCTCTTTTTCCATCTTTCTCTCTGTTTCTCTCTTTCTTCCTCTCATCTCTCACTCTCCCTCTTTTTCTCTCTTTCCCATCTCTCTTTTCCTTTCCCTCTCATTTTTCTCTCTTTCTCCCTCTCTCTGTCTCCCTCTGTCTCTCTCTCTGTCTCTCTCTTTCGGTCTTTCTCTCTCCCATCCCCCTTCTCTTCCTCTCCCTTTCATTTTTCTCTTTCTCTCTCACTCTCTTTCTGTCCATGTCTGTCTCTCTCTTTATCTGTCTTTTTCTTTCTCTCTCTCCCTATCATCTCTCACTCTCCCTCTTTTTCTCTTTCTTTCTCTTTCCCTTTTCTTTAATTTTTCTTTCCTTCTCTCCCTCCCTCCCTCCCTCTATCTGTCTGTCTGTGTCTCTCTTTCTGTCTTTCTCTCTCTCCCATTCCTTTTTTCCTCTTCCTTTCATTTTTCTCCCTTTCTCGCTCTCTCTTGCTTTCTCTTTCTATGTCTCTCTCCCTCCCTCTTTCTCCCTCTGTTTCTGTTTTCTTTCTTCTCTTTCTCTTGCTCTCTCTCTTCCTCCCCATCTCATTTTTCTTTTTCTCTTTCTGTCTCTCTCTATGTCTCCCACTGTCCATCTGTCTGTCTCTCTCTTTATCTGTCTCTTTCTTTCTCTCTCCCATCCCTCTCTCTCCCTCATTTCTCTCTCTCTTTCTGTCTTTATCTTTCTCAGTCTCTCTCTCTCCCATCCCTCTCATTTCACCCTCTCTCGCTCTCTCTCTTTGTCTTTCTCTCCCTCCCTTCCCCTGTTTCTCTCTTTCTTTCTCTCTCTCCCTCTCTGTTTCTCTCTCTCTCATCTCTTTCTCTCTCTCCACTTTCTCCCCCTCTCTCCCTCTTTCTCTATAATGATCTTATTTCCATTTTGGTTATGTTCAAGTATCTGTATCTCCTGCTTTTTTTTTTGCATATAGAAAAGACGAGAGTAAAACCACAATGGAAAAGGAAACATATTTCTATATTCTCCATACTTGTATTTTTCTTGTATCTCAATGACAATGTGGAGCAAATTGAAGAGTTAAAGCTCGGTTTTTCCAGAGAAATATTGTCCGTGGGTTTGGCCCGAGCTGTTTTCCATGTAAAAATGTGAGTTTCCGCGTCATCCTCACGAATCGACTATTGAATTTCCGCGACAAATCTTCATATTGAAAGTCATCAGCGCTCTGTGACGCTTCCGTTTGTCTGTGACACTGGAGGAGAACTACGAATAAGTCACTTCTGTGGGTTTTGAGGTGTTTTTTAGATGCTCTTGAACAGGTTTTATCGCTGAAACCTGGCAACCCTGGTTTAAGATCAATTGACATATGGATATAAAAAGTACAGCTGTAGCGGTAGAGGAAGCAACTCTATTCTACACTTTTCTCTTAACGTTCATTTTATGACGATTATGTATGTCTTGATTTGTTTATATTGTCATTTTAAAGGTGCATTATGAAAAAGCTTGGCCACGATTTGAGATATAAACACTTAAATCGATCAGAAAATGACTTAAAAGTAGTGAAATGATCTGCAGCGAGATCATTTTACTTGATGAGTTATCTTAAAATAAACGACCTCTAGACTTGAATGAAGCCGTCTCAGAACTAGTAAGTAGATAATAAATCGAAAACAAGATGAATACTTTACTACAATAATACTATACTACTCCAGAATCAAAGTAGGACCCAAAACTGCAGTAGAAATATAGTAATTCTTGATCCAGAAATAACATAATACTATGTTTGCAACTTATTTAATCTGTCGTTTGAGTCTTTTTCATTGTCAGTTCTCTTGGCAAATAATGGACTTTTTAGTGGGTGTTTGAATCTTGATTTTTGTTTGGCGTCTTGGGGTGAAGAGTGAGGAAAGACATTCAGCACAGTTTAGGAGCCAGGCTTAGGTAATTAATCCATCTTTAACTGAAATTTACATCTTATAATTTGATTGCGATTAAAATAGTGGAATTACCGGCTTTATAATCAGTGTCTACAGTCAGTTCTGTGGGTGTCGAGACATGTTTTTTGGAGTGGAGTTCAGTCTTTGGAGAATAAATTGAATAATTTTGTGTTAATTCTCACTGGAGGTTTGTTTGAAAAGTCTTAATTGTCAAAGAAAGTACAATTTTTTTTTAGAAAACCGTCAAATTTGATCAAAAATGTAGTTTGATGTGGAAAAATGTATCCTATTTTTGCCATTTCGCCCAGATCTACCCATGCTTTTAAACCAGATGCCCTCCCTGCTGTCATTTTATTCCCATCTATACCAAACCAACAGACTCCGAATCCACCTTCTCTTTACCAAAAGTCTTTATTTTTATTTCTCACACATCTGACCATTAATTGCTGGGTTTCATAGTAAAAAATATAAATAAATAGCAAAACAAAAATGTTATATAAAAAAAAAACAGAAATAATGACCATATTTGTGAAATTACCTTGGATATTTCATAGGAAAGTACAGTGTAATTACTAGAAAAACCTTGCCCTTGCCCCCTATCTGGGAGTATGTCATCATCATATTCTAAAATCTGAAAACCACCAGTAAATTGGCCTCACATCTCCGTATCCTTCTCCACAATCCGTGAATGAATTTTGATGCTTCCCTCGACAGCTAATTTTCTCTCAACTCGGTTCTTTTCAGGTTAAAAGGACGGGGCTTAAAAGCAGAAGCAGAGAGTAGTAGCGGTCGTAGCAGTCGCAGTAGCAGAGACCTGAGACGGGTACACGTTGTTAGCATTGAGAGCGCATCCTGCTGCTAGAGTCAATAAACAGGAAGCACGCTGTGTCATCTGAAGACGGGGAGACGCATCTATTCCTGAGGTTTATGTGGTTTAAATTTATACTTTTAACAACCGAAGGCACCTCCAGCTAGACACACAACATCTGCTATTATTTAAGATGAAGGAACTTTAAAGAGTGCAGGCTCTGGGGTTGCGCTCGGCAGGTGGTGTGGGTGTAGGCAGGAGTTTGCCGTCGTGACAAAGATGCCGATGTATAAGTGTGGAGACATGTGAAGTTGTTGGGATTGTTATAGTGTTTGGAGCGTCGAACAGGTTTTTAAGACGGCGAAGTGAAACTGAGGTGGACCACACAAGGGCAGCCACTCAGGACGCTGCGTTTAGCGGTTATTTTTAGGTTGATGATAAGTAATAAGTAATAATTCTTTATTATAAGACGCAGGCAGACCATACACTGGAAAAAAACAATATCTAGGTAAGTTAAAATGACTTAAATTAAGATCATTTTACTTTACTTTTGAGTCCATTCCACCTGACAAGTAAAATTATCTGCCAGTGGAATAATTTTTTACTTAATTCAAGCAAAATTTGATTGTTTTTCTTATTTTAAACACAAAAGAGTTGTTGTTTTTCTTATTTTAAGTGTAGCAAGATGTATTTTCATATTTTTAGTACAAAAATCTTATTGCACTGGCAGATAATTTTACTTGACAAGTGAAATTTACTCAAATCATGGCAAAACTTTCGTAATCCAAGTAATTTTAGCTTGACTCGATTTTGTTTTTTGCAGTGTAGCAGTCTCATTTTGTCACCAATACTTTTCATTGACTTAAAAGGGCAAAGTTCTTGATTTCAGTCACACAGGAGGAGCCCAGAGTAGAGCTGCTGCTCCTCCATGTCAATAGGACCTGAGGCTGAGGTGGTCCGCATCCTGCCAGGAGGAGGCCCCGGGGAAGTCCCAGAACCTGCTGGAGGTCTCTCGGCTGACCTGGACACTTTGGGGTCCCTCTGGAGGAGCTGGGGGAGTGTCTGGAGTGAGGGAAATCTGTGAGGCCCTGTTCAGATGCAACTCGGCCCCGGGTAAGTGAAAGAAAATGGATGTATAGATACTTTTCATTGAATTTATACATTCATCCATTTTCTTCCGCTTATCCGGGGCTGGGTCATGGCGGCCGCAGTCTAAGCAGGGACTCTAAGACTTCCTTCACTCCAGACACTTCCTCCAGCTCCTCCAGAAAGACCCTGAGGTGTTCCCAGGCCAGTTGAGAGACAAAGTCCCTCCAGTGTGTCCTGGGTCTTCCCCGGGGCCTCCTTCCGGTGGGACATGCTTGGAAAACCTCCCGAGGGAGACGTCCAAGATGCATTGGGAACAGATGCCGGAGCCTCAGCTTCTCCTCTCGACATGGAGGAGCAGCGACTCTACTCCGAGCTCCTCACCCTATCTCTAAGGGAGCGCCCGGCCACTCTGCGCAGGAAACTTATTTCGACCGTTTTTGTATCCGCGATCTCGTCCTTTCAGTCATTACTCAGAGCTCATGACCAAATAAGCTCAAATAAATGTATAAATTCATGACCATCCCTCACCTATGCTCATGGTCATGAATTTATACATTTATTTGAATTAGCACGTTGCGTATGGATTAATGTATCAGCAAACAGCTTCAACATAAATATGCCGGAGTTTGCAGGATAATATTACATCTGTTGTCCTGAGAGAGGCTGGTTCAGGTTCATTCAAACAGATTCATGATTTGGCATTGACCCAAACACAAAACATCTGAGATATTACAAAAAAAAAACGTACCAAAAAACTGCCAAAAACCACATTTATTCCTTTCCAAAAAAGTGTGGCGTGTATGTGGTGTGTAAGCTCTGAGTCTGTCGTGTGACTGAGTCCAGCTTCATTTGTAAAACCTGCACCACCGCACACCTGTGATATACTGAACTCCTCTTATCTCCCAAATCCCCCTCTCTCCCTGTCACTCCCTCTCTCCGTCTGTTTCTCACTCACTGTCTATCTCTCTCTCCCATCTCTGTCTCTTTCTTTATCTCTGTTACTCACTTTCTTTTTATCTCTCTGTATCCCCCCACACTCTTTCTCTTCTCCGCAGGACTGACAGAGCTCCCTGACCCGCCCCACTGCGCTCATCTGGTCCCATCACACACCCACCCAGTCGAAGGATAACCCCACTACCTCATCCCTCCCTCGGGCCTCCAAACATCCTCCCTCTCTCCTCCCTTCTCCCCCCCTCCGTCTCTTTGTTCTTTTGCTGTCTCTCTTACGGTTTCTCCTTATTTCTCTCTCTCCGTCTTTCTATAGGTAGTTCTTTGCTCTCTCAAGCTCTCTCTTCCTCCTTCCCACTCTCTCTCTCTTTCCATCTCCTTTATCTCTCCTTCTCTCTCCCCCTCTCTCTCTTACTCCTTTACTCACTTTCTTTTATCTCTCCTTTCTCTCTCCCATTTCTCTCCTTCCCTCTCTCTTACTCCTTTACTCTCTCTCTCATTTCTCTCCTTCTCTTTCTTTCCCATTTCTCTTTCTTTTTCTCTCACTTCCTCCTTTATCTCTCCTTCTCTCTCTTTTCTTACTCTCTCTTTCTCTCTCTCATTTTCTCTCCCTCTCTCTTTTCTCTCTTTCTTTCTCCTTTACTTTCTCTCTTCTCTCTCCTCTTACCCTCCCTCTTTACTCGCTGTCCTTTATCTCTCTCCCTCTCTCTTCCTTTCTCTCGTCATCCTTTACTTTCTCTCCTTTATCTCTCCTTCTATCTCTCTTTTCTCTTTTACTCTCTCTTTCTTTCTCTCTCTCCTTTATTTCTCCTCTCCTTTCTCTCTCTCCCATCTTTCTCTTCTCTCTTACTCTCTTTCTTTCTCTCTCTCTTTCTCCTTTACTCTCTCTCTCATTTATCTCTCCCCTCTCTCCTTTTTCTCTCCCATCTCTCTTTCTTTCTCTCTCGCTCCTTCTCTCTCTTTCTCCTTCTTTACTCTCTCCTTTATCTCTCCTCCCTCTCTCTCTTCCATCTCTCTTTCTCTCCCATCTCTTTCTTTACTCTCTCTCCTTTATCTCTCCCATCTCTCCTTCTCTTTCTCTCCCATCACTCTTTCTTTCTCTCTCTCTACATCGCCCTCCTTCTTTCTCTCTCTTCCTCCTTTCTCTCTCTCCTTCTCCTCTCCCCCTCTCTCTCTCCCATCTCTCCTTCTTTCTCTCCCATCTCTTTCTTTCTCTCTCTACATTGCTCTCTTTCTTTCTCTCTCTCTCTTCCTCCTTTCTCTCTCTCTCTCCTTCTCTCTCTTTCTCTTTCTTTACTCTCTCTCCTTTATATCTCCTTCTCTCTCTCTTTCTCTCATCTTTCTTTCCTTCTCTCTCTTTCTTTCTCTCTGTTCCAGTCCTGTCTTCAGGCCTGCAGCTCTCTCTCCCCGTGCACACTCGGAGAATCGCCATCTGCTCTCCCAAATCCTCCTCTCTCTCTCTCTCTCTCTCTCTCTCTCCCCCTCCCCCTCCCTCCCTCCCTCCCTCCCTCCCTCTCTCTCTCTCTCTCTCTCTCTCTCCTTCCTCCCCTCGGCCATCTTTAAATCTCCTCCTTTCCTCTGCTTGTGTCTGGGAGACGTGTGATGGAAAGAAACTCGAAACTTGGAGTTGAATTTTTTGCCTTGTGCTGTATTTTCAGATACTTTTTATGTCTTTGTTCTGTTCTCTCAGTTTAGGGCTTCATAAAATAAGAACCTTTTGTAATAATAATAGTAATAAATTTTGCTCGAATTAGACACAAGCAGAAAGTTGGAAACAGGGATTCACTGATTCGATACTGGAATCAAATATCTGCACCGAAACAGAAAAATTAGCTGGATCTATAGCTAATCCGTGATATCAATTCATCCGATATCCTGGTTGAGCCTTTAAGTGAATGTAATAAGACTATTTACAGGCTGATTTTGGCCTGGAGCTTCTCATAATGTTTAATTTTTATTCGTACAAAGTTGCGCAGTGTTCATTTGAAGGATAAATAACAGTTACATAACATCTGGGTCTCTTGCGTAATAAGTTCACCGGGTTTTAAAGACATAAGTGTTGTTTTCCGCCCCTATGGCATCAGTGGATATCGGGTATCTGCAAATTCTTATAATAATAATAATAATAATAATGCATCAGTTTTATATAGCGCTTTTCAGGACACTCAAAGACGCTTTACAGAGCATTATTCATTCACTCCAGACCCGGTGGTGGTAAACTACTATTGTAGCCACAGCTGCCCCGGGGCAGACTGACGGAAGTGAGGCTGCCAATCTGCTCCATCAGCCCCTCCGACCACCAACACTCACGCACACACCACTTTCATACTAGGCAATGTGGGTGATGTAAGGTAGGTAAGGTAAGGTAAGGTTTATTTATATAGCACTTTACACAGACACATGTCCCCAAAGTGCTTTACACAGCATTTTACAGAGCATTCTTCATTCACTCCATACCCGGTGGTGGTAAACTACTGTTATAGCCACAGTTGCCCTGGGGCAGACTGACGGAGGCGCGGCTGCCAAGCCAAGCGGCGCCAACGGTCCCTCCGACCACCACCAACACTCACTCACACAACTTTCACACCTACAGTGCATGTTTTGGGTTGATGGGGGAAACCGGAGTGCCCGGAGAAAACCCATCCAGACACGGGGAGAACATGCAAACTCCACACAGAAAGGCCCGGGCGACCCGGGGATCAAACCCGCAACCTTCTTGCTGTGAGGCATGAGTGCTAGCCACTCAGCCACCGTGATGTGCCTTGCCTAAGGACACAACGACAGTTTTTGCGACTGGCCCCACTGTGGCACCTGGAATTCCCAGTGTCTCCCATCCAAGTACTAACCAGGCCCAGCCCTGCTGAGCTTCTGAGATCTGACAGGATCAGGCTTTGACGAGCCGGTATGGCCAATTCTTAAAGTCAAAGGATCGATATCGGTATTGGGACTGAAAAAACTGGATTGGTGCATCCGTAGTTGTAACAAAGAGGTGTCACACAAACTGAAACATAATTATTTGACCTAGCGAACCCAAAATGAATGGTCGGTACAGTGTGTCGTTCAAATAATCACATGTATCAGCGACCGATTTATCTAATATAAGACTTGAAACAATAATAAATTCAATAAAATCAATAAAGTTATGATAGAAGAATGAGCTCTGTTCACGTTTACGTCACAAAACCGGAAAACGTTTAGAAACATGCGGGTGACGACTTCCTTTGGGCTGTGTTGGCGATAGAAATCTGGAAAAACTAATCTAATGGCGCGGTTTTTTGGTATCTTTATTTTTTCCTTTTATGAATTGCCTTCTCTCTCTTTGTCCTTCGCTTCTCTTTCTCTTCTCTTTCTGTGCTGCTGGGAATGGCATGTAGCCTTCCCTCCATCTCTCTTACTTTCTTTCTCGCAAAATTCTCGCAATGTCGCAATTTTTTTATTGCAATGACACCACAATGTGACGTTTTGGGCCGACCTTCAGACGTATCTAAGGAAGGGCTTGGCCTGAAACGTTGCAGAACAGAGAAACTGTGTATTATAAGTTGTCTAACTCCAATAATAAAAAAGAAAAATCATGTCATTTTCGCGTTACGATTTGTGACACTGACGACACGATGAGAGTCACGTCCCCCGTGGAAAAGCTTTGGCAGGTTGTGAAGACGCCGCTGCTGAATCCACGGTTTTATCACATGCCCAGTGTCGGGAACTACAGTGGAAGGCGTCATCCAATTGTTTCCAAACATCTTCCGGTGAGCGTGAATGGAGCCTATTGTCTTTATAGTTTGTAGTAAAAAGCACTGCCTTTACTCATTTCGGAGAGACCTGAAGGCCAACAGAAACTGGCATGAGGACTGCATTTAAGGATATTCTGGACGCAAAATGTGGAGTTTTTGAGCCATATCTTGTGTCAAATCTGTGTTTTTCCTGTACTTTTATTACTATTATGTAAAGTTTGGAAACCAGTCATTTGAGAAGCTTCTCACATAAGCGTCTGTGATTTATTTTCTCCCACACGTGACGTCCGAAACCGAGTATAGGCGGGGCTCGCGCAGTACAATTCCCTTGCACATTCAGAGGATATCCATCTGCTCTCCCACATCCCCTCGGCCCCCCCCTCTTCCTCCCCTCGGCCATCTTTAAACCCCCCTCCTCCTTCTTCCTGCTCGTATCTGGCCGACAGGAAACAGCACCTGCAGCCTTACCTCATTTCCTGTCCCGCTCATCCGTCTTTGGCTCTTGCAGTTGCTTCATATATTTACATAGGCCTGCCATAAATTAAAATACGCTCAGGCAAGAGGCCAATCTGCCCTTCTTATTTATTGTCTCGGCCTTCCCCTTTTTAATGTCAACAATGAAAGAATGTTGAGGTCTTGCCAGATTTCAAATATTTAGGTTAGAGTCCAAAAGTTAGTTCTGTGTGTAGGACGTACAATTTGCTCATAAAAGGTTCTCCCAAGGCCATATTGATTTTATGTAAATTACAGCTTGACATTTCTTCCAAGTGAACTCGGCGCTGACTGACTTACAATGGTGTTTATTTTTATTATGAAGAAGTATGTCGCTGCAGGGTTTTCAAGGTAAAAAATGAAAGCTTTGCATCTGTTTGAATAGAAATGAAGCTCTTTCCCGTCATAGGGCATCGTGCACGTGGCAATGGCTTTAAAGGGTGTTGAAGTATTAAGTAATCATCTCTCCACTTCTCTCATCACTTTCTATTCAAGTAGCTGCGACACCTTTATTTTATTTTTGTCTGTATGGCCTTACAACTGTTGGTACTTTTCCCGCTGAGCCAAAACCACACGCTTTAATTATGCGCCAAGAGCCATCGCGGTTTTAAACACGGCTAAATTTGAAATGACTTTTTTAACTTTCTTAATCTTTTAACGTCTTAGCTTATGAGATGGATGTGTTTTTTTTGTTTTTTTTTATCTGCACAGATGAATTGCACTTAATTTCTTTGTACTATGTGCAATGACAAATAAAGTTATTCCTGTTATATTGTAAATACTCAGAGGTGCTCTGGCGGAGGGTTCGCCATCTGCTTGTCATCAAAATTCCCCATGTTATGGCATTTAACTTATCTCGATAAAGACATATGTGACACCACTGGGCCAAGTTAAAGGTCAGATCTGTGGAGAGACAAGCCCACTCACAGTACAAATGTATGTTTTTCAAGGTATTTTTGAGCAATAAAACACCTGCAACTGAATCGGTGCATGAAATGAATGATTTTAACGCCATAATGTGAAACA